>JAKCPI010011993.1:0-30350 GCA_023213315.1 Euborellia annulipes | reverse complement strand
ATATTTACAAATAAACTGATAATACGCAAAAGTATTTATTTTTTGGCCGACGGTCCTATTACAAATTTATGATAATTAAGCCTTTTTAATAGTAAAAAATTCCCAGATTTGGCCACATTTTTTGTTTCTATTAGTGATATAAGAGATAAAGAATCACCTAACAGTGTTTAAGAATATTTAATAATAACAAACCTCTTTTCATCACCCCAGAGAACCACCAAATGGATTTGTTATTCCATGCAATCGATGGTCAATAAATTTTCTTGAATAAAAAAAGAATGTAAATTTATATGCCATTTTTTTGCAATTTTTCAAATAAGTTGTTTTATTTTGGTCATTTCTATGAAATATGCATTTCGCGTAAATTCATTTGAAATAAATGGGAGACGATAAAAGAGAAGTCTTTTGACATGGTAAGCGGGGAGTGAATTTAAGCAGGCATATATTGTACCTGCGTCTGCGTCTGAGTCTGGATACTCTCTACCCTCGTCTCATTTATGCTTGCACGTGTTCGGAAGTCTCCCGGGAACAAAAAAGTTATTCATTTTTCATTTTTATGTGACAGAATATTTTATTTTTATTTCTTAAGAAAAATTTTCCCCACTTTTGCACTTAAGGATCTTTTTATTTTTTTACGTTTATTATTATTAATTTTGGAAAGCGTCATCATCCTTCGACGTCTGACCTGTTTGACCTTTGTATGCTCATTAGGCAGACATTTCCAATATTTTCACGGTTTCCTTTTCTAATTTAATAAGCCGTAAATTTTAAAATACAAATTTAATTGAAACAGATTTTCCACAGTAAATTTTAAGGATCAAAATGTTGAATTTTATAATTGAAATATAGATCATTTTCGAGTAAATAGTTAGCCCTTTTTTCTGGATTAGTGACAATGCAAAGCTCTTGTATTACAATATATATTATGCTTGTTGGATAGTCATAACTATCAGTATCAAAAGAATCAGACTCTTCATCTTCAGCTCCGTATTTGTAGAAGTCGTTTGAGAAATTATCATTCACTCCAGATTTTGTCGCCATTTTGCTGTGGCTTATGACTATCTTACTTCGCAAATCATCACTAGCTGGCCAAGTAAAGAACTTCCACTTACTAAATGCAGCCAATTATTGTAAATTCAAGAAACTTCTTTGAGTTATATTAAAGAGGGATATTTAAAGAATGCAATGGCATGAATATCTCAAAAATGACAAAATGGTGGCTTATGACTATATTCCACTAAGTCTCACTTTTATTTTCTTGTTATTATATACATATATATATTTTTTTTTTTTTCGTATATAGTGAGAAAGTATTGGATTCATGTCAAAAATTCGAAATTCGCTTTAACGATTTTCATTAAAATTCAAAAATCAATTATTTTTTAGATTCCCTTTAAAATGTATATTCTCATTTTGTCCTGAAAATTAATTGTTTGAAGTACACTTTACTCTTGTCCTTCAAAGGAAAGATAGGAGAAATGGTTGCCATGGTAACAAAACAAATATTTTCCCATGTTTATAAATTTTATATCTCACTGTGCTGTGCGACCAGTCACACCAGTTGTTTTTTATTTTTTTGTAGAAAACTGAGTTCATCATGTCATAATAATACTGTACATGTTACATTAATAATACTAAGTATTCTGAGGAGAAAATGATATATAATATAAAATATACCTGACATTTCCAATCTAACGCCTCCGATGTTTAAAAAAAAATCTCCAAATACCATTGGATAAACTCTCTAACTACAAAATTTATTGAACAAAACTCACTTTTATTTTCTTGTTATTATAAATTAAT
This sequence comes from Euborellia annulipes, assembly GCA_023213315.1. Lineage (NCBI taxonomy): Eukaryota > Metazoa > Arthropoda > Insecta > Dermaptera > Anisolabididae > Euborellia > Euborellia annulipes. Next base: position 28,547 of record JAKCPI010011993.1, on the reverse strand, counting down.
CGTTTACCAATTCATTGACTATAAATTTAATATCTCACGAATTTTTTTTTTTATAGTTTTTCCGTTTCGGATGTTGGTTAATCAGGTCACAATTCACCTCTTCACTTTTTTTTTCTATTTCCAAATCCATTCAACTATAACATGGTTTCATTTAGAAAAAAAAAAATAATAAAATTAAGAGTAATAATTTTTTAATCAAAAATTAGTCTATATTGCTTAGCCAATTAGTACTTTACATCAATTATTGTGTAATATTGATGTTATTTTATTATTTGACATTTATAGAAAAGTCCCAGGTCATTCTTGACACTTATTTATTTTTAATTTAGGCTCTGGACAATGGGATCTAACAAACATCACAGAGAGAGAAAGGGCTTTTGAAAAATCAAACAATCTATTGAAGGTTCCCACATCTCGTCTTTCACTACCAATTGACAAGGTCATGTAATGTATATGTAGCATATTGTCAACAATCTTCTTGAGGATGATGATTTTATCTTGTTTAAAAAAATCAAATATTTAAGTATAAATTTCTCTTTAAATATTATAGTAAAGAAAATGACGTCTTGCCCTTTTAAGCTCTGAATTTTAATAATACCTAGGTCTATTATGTTGTTTCGGAAACAAATTAAATATATTCCATTAAGATATTAAAACTTTTTTCCAAAGTTCTTTTGCAATTAAAAACAAAAGTGAAAACATCATTAAATTTATATCTTAATTAGTACAGAAGAGAAAAATATTAATTGTATAGGCCTACATATTATTATATAGTTTCGAAAATTATATTATCAATTATAATCCCTAGAATTAAATTCTCAGATATATAATTTGGAGCGACAAAGTTTGTTATAATTAAATAAAAATGTACAATGATTTTGCAAAACATTGCCGCTCTTCTTAATCAAAACTAATCCACCGTCGTGTAGCTTTGAATAAGACCGAGAAAACTTTCAAAACCGGTGCTTTTTTAAATTTTGGCATTAAAACAAACAAAAGATAATAAAATGTCAAGTTTCGCTATATCTTGATATCTTATAGTAATTTTTTTTGAGAATAAATACCCCTTTCCTCTAAAGCAGAGGTCTCCAAAGGGGTCTATTTAACAAAAGCGGGGGTCGATTGGGGTTCAGTTCTTAACACACAAATCACACATACTTATTTATAATTATATTTAATAAATATTAAGGTATTTAAATTTCATCATTAATAAATTTTTAACTTTGCCCACCAACCGTAGGTTGGACAGGTAAAGTTAATGTAATCGTAAAAAAAATCGAAATTTTTCTGAAGCTGCCAAAATGCGTTTTGAGGTCCCCTGAATCCATTTAAGTAGTTTTTGGAATGATGTCTGTGTGTGTGTGTGTGTATGTGGTAATTTTTTTTCGTCAACGAAATCTCAAAAACTATTCATTCAATTGTTTTGAAATTTTGCACCCATAAACTAGGGGTAGAGGCCAAGAACTGAAAAGCTTTTGGTAAACATCGGACCATTAGGGGGGGATCTACAGAGGGGACAAAAATTTTTTTTCTTACATAACCTATAATTTTTTTTATATATTCAGAAACTAGACTTCCTCCCGAGTAAACTGATATATAACATGTATAACATCGGACCATTAGGGGGGCTCTAGGGGGGGACAAATGTTTTTTTTCTTGAATAGTGGGTGGGCAAAGTTGTGCGCTCGGCTTAGTCCGACCCTTTATTCATAAAATTATTGTCACAACTTGTACTATTACTTTAATAAATGTTTAAAATCATAAAAAAAATGTACGAACACAGTAATAGGTAAGATAAAGTAATATATAAATAGTTGTATTTTAGGTGTTTTATTCAGTTAATAATTGACCCCCAAAACAAACAAAATGTATTGACAACTTTCTCGCAATTTCTCCACCCCCTCAGGTTTAAATTTCTTTCTCCCAAAGGAAGGGGGTGGTTATCTTCAATAAAACTTCTCAAAATTTGTATTCTTTTTTAATTGTAAATTTTCTTAATTAAATATTTTAGATTCAAACTCACTTTTTTTCAAATCAGATATGATGGCTGATTAGTATTCAATTAATAGGCATAATAATAAAAAAATGGCAACTCAAACTACCAAGTACTAAATTTGAATATCCCCTAGTATTTTTTTCACATATATATGTAGATAACGATAAATAATATTTATATATTAATACAAACCAAGTATAGTAGGATGATTGTATACCATCTTAATTTCTAATGACATCAAAAATAAAGATCTACACAAGCCCAAGAACATAAATTGACTTATTGTGATGTAATAAAAAAAATTCCCACATAAAAAAAACGAGTTGATTCTCATCATGTATAAGAGTAATAATAATAATGCCAAGAGAAAAAAAATCAATTATAGAATAAATAATTCTAAAACTTGCTTATGTTAGTAGATAGAATATCTAATTTTGTTGCTGGTTGTACAAATACAAAGAGCGCAAAAAAAAGTTAAGCTATAAAAATACGCAGAGAGAAAAGTTACAAGTCCAATAATCTATATTTTATAAGTCATGAATTTATATCGAATTTAAGTCTCGCAATTAAAGATAATGACAGGACAAAAGAGGGGGACTGCTTTATATTATTATTGATACTATGTCTTTAAATATGAAAAAAACATACTGTGTTATAAATTATGTTTGAGGGTTAAAAGAAAAATTAATTTAAATAATAATCACGCGCCCGCAAGTCTGTGTATTAAGGTCTACGAAAGGCAAGAAGAGGGAAAGAGAGAGGGTAAACCGGGGTAGGTTCTTTTTATAGTAAATAATGTAATTTTATTTTGAAAATTTACGAAAATTCAATAAGGTTAAAAAAAAAATTTCTGGAAATGCAACAACTTGTTTAAAATTTCGATTTTTTTTATCTTTTACTTATTTTCTTCTCAGGGGCGTATATAGAAATTTTTTCGGAGGGGGGGGGGGGGGCAGAACTCAAAAATTTTTTTGAGGAAAATTTTTTTTTAAGAAACTAAATTTTTCTGCCCTGCGAAAAATTTTTCTTTTGCGGAACCAAAGTTTTCCGCATTGCGGAAAATTTTTTTCCCTTCCCGGACAAAAAAGTTTTTGCGAATCGGACATCGGGCTATAATAGAGAAATTTTATTCGAAAGAGGTGTATATATAGCTGAATGTTGATATTTAAATTTGGTAGAAAAAAAAAAACAACAATGCACGAACTTTGAATCAGCCCTGGAGATGGTCCCATAGGTGACCGAAACGTCGGCCATAGTTTTGATAATAAATTGAATTAAAACTAGCTTCATTGTTCATTTTTTTCTACCTAATTTAAAGAGAAATTTTACTTATACATTTTTTCCTGGACTCGTTATTAAATGCTCAGATTCTCTGTTTTCTTTGTCAGGGCTCTTTAAGACAACGATTTTATCTGAATGAGACCTTGGCAAACAAAGTATTCTATATATCAGAAATATTCTAGGGGGTCCAGAGCCATAGTAGGGAGCCCAGGGGGCCCGAGCCAGAGTAGGGGGTCCAGGGGGCCAGAGCCAGAGTAAGGGGGTCCAGGGGGGCCAGAGCCAGAGTAGGGGGTCTAGGGGGGCCCGAGCCAGAGTAGAGGGTCCAGGGGGCCCGAGCCAGAGTAGGGAAGGCGCGATTTATGCAGTTGCCAAAGAATTTGCTTTACATGAACGTTTTTGCTGAATAATGTTTTGAATTAATTGTAAAAATATATAAATATTCGTAAAATAACAGTGGAGAATTGGAGGTATCAGCCAAATTGGGATTGTCCAGGTTAATAAAACTCCCAGGATAAGTAAGACGTTTCGGCCTGAATTTATTTGGCCATCTTCAGTTCGGGAATTATACACATAGTGCAAGTGTACATGTGATCAAACCAGGACTCGTCAATAATAAAATATACCGAGTCCTGGTTTGATCACATGTGCACTTGCATTATGTGTATAATTCCCGATAACTGAAGATGGCCAAATAAATTCAGGCCGAAACGTCTTATCCTGGGAGTTTTATTAACCTGGACAATCCCAATTTGGCTGATACCTCCAATTCTCCACTATAATCACATCACAGCCACAATCTCAAAATCAACTTTCGTAAAATAAGTTCAAATAAGCATAAAAGAGAAAATAAGCATAAAAACTCAAAAAAGCATATACAAGTAATCAAGTCCGAATCGAGGTATATTGAATACTAATAACCTATCTTATTCAAATATATAGTTCTCGAAAAATATTAAACTAAATTTTTACTTTTTTTTTTAGTTGTGTCACTGTTGAATACAGCAAGAGAAATTATCCACTCTTTCCTCTTCATATATTTTCAAATTTAATACACTTTTACTTATAAAATAAAAAATTAAAAAATAAACCAAAGCGCAGCAGCTTGCATAAGATAAATGGACAGCTATTTATTGGGTCGATTAAAGAAAGCCTCAGTCGGGCGTTAAACTCTCCGGTGAAAGAAGAAGAACGAACGCCTCCGGGTCCCTGGGTCCCCGGGTTAGTTGGCCTCTGGCCCTCTGGCCTTGGCTGCATGTCTGCACCATTAATCAACAGTTGGTGCCCAAACAACGTCGATTCATACATAATCAGAGAGCAGGAGAAAGAATTCAGTTTATTTATTCAAACTCTCTCCCTCTCCCTCTCTCTTTCTTCTTGCTTTACATAGGCCTACATATACACTCACACACACATACGCAAATAATATATCTATATGTAGTAGCAAAATGTAAATTAAAAAGTATTTCCTCATATAGCTATCAATTCAATTATTTTATTTTGACTTTTTTTTTGTCAAATTAAGAATGTTTGGAAAAATTTAAGGGAAATAGGCTTAATTCAATACACAATTTCCTAATATAAATCTTTACTTCTGATTATTTTATTTATTTTTACTTTCTCTTATCTATTTGTATATGTTAATATACATATATATAGAAAGTATTGGATTCATGTCAAAAATTCGATGTCGAGATTTTGATGGATCTTCACGTTTTGAGTCCTATACATCCCCTGAAATCAAAAAAGTGGTTTTCGCGACATGGTCTGTCTGGGTTCAATTTAAAGCATGAAGTAATGAGCTAGGAGGTTGAAATTTTATATTTAAGTTATTCACCCACCTAGGGCGTGAAAATAAGCTTTTTATCAAAATCAGCCAAAAAGTACTAGTTAATTTATTTTTTCGTTTTTCTTCGATTTTCTCAAAATTCGCTCCAAAGATTTTGATTAAAATTCAAAAATCACTTATTTTTTAGATGCTCTTTCAAATTTATATTCTCATTTTGCCATTAAAATCTTCTGAAGACCACTTTACTCCTGTACTCCATAGAAAAGATAGGAGAAATGGTTGCCATGGTAACAAAATATAAATATTTTCCCATATTTTTTTTTTTTTTTTAAACATTCACACTTTTTTCTCATTCACACTCACATTCACACGTCTTTTCGGCAACTGAGGCCATTTAAGACTTTTTACGATAATCAGTATGTTTAATATATCAATTGGGGGTCCAGGCATTTTTATTTAAGTCATTTGGTATCCAAATGCCTTAAATAAAATTATCGGACTGCCTGGGGTCCGAACCCGAGACGTTCGGTATAGAAGGTAGCACGCTACCAACTACTCCAAGCCCCTTGGGCTTTTCCCATACTAAAAAAAAAAAAATTACATCTTGAATTCTAATATATCGGCGGAAACCAAATATACAGTGGGTGTAAAAAGTATTCGTACACTGAGAAATTTTACAAAAAAATGTTTAATTCTTTCGAACCATACAAGATAAACAAATAAAAGCGCAAAATGTTTAGAGGCATTAACTTCTAAAATTTTAGAAATTTTACAATTTCAAGGTTTCTAAAAACTTTTGTAAACTTATATTTTTGTAACGATGTTTAGCTCAATGGTGGTAAGCCAAAGGAGCAGAATAAATAAGAAAAAAAAAAAAAAAGGTTTCTAAAAAAACTATCCACATCTTGTGGGTACGTGGATGGTGACTACAAGTTGCCCGAGCTGGACAGGCAGTCCTTCAGTTCTTTGTATTTCTGTCCCTTCCTCTTTTCAACAGGCATCAGACAGTACAACGGGCCGGCCTGGCCTATTTCTTCCGGTCGTAAAAACGTATGATAGGGTTGGAGGGAAAGAGTGAGGTCCCCCCGCATCGCGGGAGTAAGGCGAGGACAGAAGAAGGTTTCTAAAAAAAAAATTAATGAAATATTTTATATGATTTTGAATAATAATTTTTTAATAAATTATAAAAATATCAGATTTATTTTGTTTTGTATAATAGTATTTCTATTAAAAAAAGGAAATACTAGACTATATCCTATACATTTATGAAATGAGAAATTATCAGATGTTTAAAATAAATTAAAGAAAAGAAAAATTAACTTCTCCTGAATAGGCAACTCGGAATGTGCGACAATTTGATATTTACAAAAGAAAAAAAACCTTGCTATTATGGTTAAAACAGTGTTTAACCTAAGCATTCACAGTTGGCATATGCAAAGCACTGTTACTTCTATGAATCTTCATTATAAGCCCATCGTAAAGTTATATTCGAGAATGTTAATGCAAAAAAAAACATGATTTAATGTTACCTAAGAATAAAGCACTCTAATTCTATTATTTATTTAACAAATTAATCATACTATAAAGAAATAAATTAAACAAATTTTGTGATCAAAAGAATTACTGAGATTCCATATAACCGAGACTAATTTGGTAGTAATATCTCAACTCAACGAAACTTGGAAATTTATTTTAATAAATATGGATGAATAATATCTATCCAGTATCGTTGAAACACCAATACAGTAAAATCCCTCTTAACCGGCCTGGTCGATATATGATACCCTAGTCTTATACTCCTTTGGTCGGATTTTCAGTAAAAAATTGATTTTGATTCGTTTTCGCTCATTTTTGCTTGAGATCTTAAGCCTATATAGTAGAAAATAAAATAAACTAGGAATCAAGCGCGTAAACAAACTAGGGAACTCCTTTCTTCTCCCTCTTCACTATTTGAACTAACATATTGCATAATGTTGCACCACACAGTTTAATTAAAATACAAAAAAAAAATTAATTTTTATATTTCTCTATATTATAATTAATAATAATATATGATAAAAACAGTAGGCCTATATGTAATTTATAATACTAATTGGATAGGCCGGTTGATCCGAGGGGTTTTACTGTAACTGTACTGTTGTTCGAACAGTACCTCGTAAGTCATAATAGAATCTAAATTTTTTTTTTAGATAAAATTAAAAATTTGAATGCCAAAATTCCTTATTATAATTTAGTCGTGACCTATCATAGTTTATAATTGTATTAAGTTAATAATTTAATTACCAAAAATAATAAATGAATGACTTTTGACTCGAGCAGTTTTTCACGTAATATAGAACTGGCATTGCATTCATCAACTATCTATTTTAAATCTTAAAAGTCTGCTTCAAAATTTTATTTTCAACGTATGTGATAGTGCTTAATGTCCGAACAACCCTAGAGAAATAAACGTCTGGTGATTAGAAATTGAAATTCTTTTTTTTATTTTACAATATACAGGGCTAGTAAGAGAAAAAAGGCGAAAACGACTTTAAACAAAAAAATTTATTTAAATTTTAATCACTCTATTGAACTATAATGGCTCAGGAGCTCACTTTTTGTGAGCAGCCACGAGTCACCCGACATAAGGTTGGCATTACTTCCACTCTCCCTGCCCCTCCCATCCAACAAGAATACACCTACCGCCTTACCCTCAAGGGATAAGTTAGAAGAAGATTTTATACTATAAATAAAATATTCTTTTTTTAACGAGTATAGGTGTAAAAAAGCTAATTAAAAATTATGTATTGGTTATGTTTCAGATGATTCGCCGAGCCAGCGTTGCTCCATCTCATCTCTCCTCCATTATGGTGCATGTAGACTACACAGTTTAATCCTCCTGACCTGAAGATACATGTAAGTCTGTTTTTTTTTTCTTAAACTTCTTTTCTAATTAAGGACCATTAAACTTTATAATGCATATTTTTATGGAATGTTCTTCTTTTTAACTAAGAACTTATTATAAATGTGTGAGTGTGTATCTGAATAGCTATAAAATTTCGAAGCAGGCGATTTTGTTGAATGTCAAGGCCCTCTTTCTCTTTCCTTTTCTTCCTAGATCCAGGTCCGGTGTGGTCTATGGCCGTTCGCTTTAATTTACGATAGACCAATTTTACGATGGTCTTTTATGAAAATGTATTTTCCCAAAAGATATTTTATTTCGGATTTGAAGGCTTGTATGATTTTTAGAATGTTTTATTTCGAATTTATCCCTGGTCTCATCCAATTTCATATATTATATCGATTTCAATTTTAGTATTATACCTTCGTATTTATATTGTCAATTTACGGTACTATTAAATTGGAGAAAAAATTAATATTAAACGCTTTTTAAAAATTAATTATAAAATAACTATAAACATCCTTCGTCCTTGGAGAGGAGATTTAACCCGGGAGGATAAAGAAGTTGTTAGTTAACTTTTTTCACACCTAGCATAGGATGAATAAATTCATTTTTGCTTGCTGAAAGATAGGCAACCGACATGGCCAACTCACTAAGCGATTTTTCTATCCAGTCACAAGGGAAACACTCATTAGAATCTCAGCATATAAAACTTGGTGAAGTTGTTTTTGTTTAAAAAAAAAACTGGTGTGACTGGTCGCACAGCACACAAGTTTTTCTTACCCTTCAGCAAGAGAAAGTTGTGCACTGTGCTTGTCACACCAAATTTTTTGTGTCGACATATATTTAGTTTCCGACAGTACAGAACATTTGAATTCCGATGTAAAATTTATAAGTATGGGAAAATATTTATATTTTGTTGCTAAGGTAACCATTTCTCCTATCTTTTCTATAGAGTACAAGAGTAAAGTGGTCTTCAGAAGATTATAAAGACAAAATGAGAATATACATTTTAAAGAGAATATAAAATATAATTGATTTTTTAATAAAAAAAAAAATATTTGGAGCAAATTTAGTGAAAATCGAAAAAAAAAAAAAACTGAAAAAGTACATCAGTAAAGTACTAGTACTCTTTGCACGATTATGTTTAAAAGATTATTTTCTCGGTCCAGGGGGAGATCTTACTTAAAAATAAAATTTCAACCTCCTAGCTCAATTCCTTAATGCTTTAAGCATTGAACACAGACAGACCATGTCGCGAAAACCACTTTTTTGGATTCAGGGGACCTCAAAACGTGTATATCCATCAAAAACCATCAACATCGGATTTTTGACTTGAAACCAATACTTTCTCTCTATATTAACATATATAGAGGTAAGAGAAAGTAATAATAATTGGCGGCTGATATTTTCAAAGATTTAAAATTATTTTAAAGATGAATATTAATTATCATAATAAAAGTTAAAAAAAGAGAGAGAAGAAGAGTTGTTAGGCCTTCAACGTGTTAACTCCGTCCAAGCGTAGTTTATTAGTATAGTAAATTACGTCACATTCATGGAATAAATTATTGCACTTTTAAAACGTTCACTTTCAAGAGATTTGATTACAATGGGACAAGAGAGGAGAAGATTGTTTATTTGTCGAACGTAATCTGTCCTGTCGGGGAGAGCGATTAGAACCTTATTGGGATCAACCGAACCAAAACCTGTTGTTGATTTATCGACGAGGAAGTAGAAGTTGAAGTAGAAGTAAGTGATAATAGCAGCAAGGGACAGTGATGGAGTAACAGACAACTTGACTTGGAGAACAACAATGCGGATAAAAAGAAAGTCAACTCGAATGAATTCTTTCTTCTCTAGAAGTTGAACTATTAAATAAGGAATGGACCTAGTTTTTCCTGATGACCTTTACACATTTCTACATATAAGTTCAAAAAACTTTTTTTGCTAAAGTTACTCCACAAAAGTGTGGTATCTTTATATATATAAATCAAACCAATAAATATTTCCTATTTTTTTTTTTACTTTCTCTTACCTATATGTATATGTTAATATACCCTATAGAGAGAGAAAGTATTGGATTCATATTAAAAATTCGATGTCGAGATTTTGATGGATATACACGTTTTGAGGTCCCCTGAATCCAAAAAAGTGGTTTTCGCGACATGTTCTGTTCCAAGAGCTGGCGACAAAAATGGACAAGTTTTTTTTGGAGGATAATATTTTCAGAATAGGTTGCGTTTTAGTGATGGAAAGATACTCTAGAATCAGCACTTCCAGTACCGGGACCTTTACCGGGTATAACCCGGTAAAGTTGCCGGAAGATGGTTTTTCGCAAATATCTCGAAAACTATGCGGTTTTCCGCAAAAATTCATCCATACAAAAATAATCGAAATTAAATTACAAAAAAAAAAAAAAAAAAAATGGTCTAATACATAATCACGCTAAAGTGAACGCTTCGGGAGATTTAGAGGGGTAAAATTTGTAATTCAATTGAATGAAAGGAGACACTGAGATAGATACATATATCTTGTTACCATGACAACCATCGAATTTTACCCATCTATATCTCCCGAACCGTTCACTTTAGCGTGATTATGTACTAGACCATTTTTGTTTGTAATTTAATTTCGATTATTTTTGTATAGGTGAATTTTTGCGGAAAATCGCATAGTTTTCGAGATATTTGCGAAAACCATCTTCCCTCAACTTTACAAGCTTATTCTCACCAAAGGCGCGTTTCTTTCCATCACTAAAATGCAGCCTATTCTGAAAATATTAGTCTTCAGAAAACTCTTCCCCATTTTCCAGTTCTCCGACTATGTGTGTGTGTGTGTGTGCTGGGTTCAATTTAAAGCATGAAGGAATTGAGCTAGGAGATTGAAATTTTATATTAACGTTAGGCACTCCCCTAGGGCGTGGAAATAAGCTTTTAATCAAAATCGACCAAAGAGTACTAGTACTTTACTGATTTATTTTTTCAGTTTTTTTTTTTTTTTTGATTTTCTCAAAATTCGCTCCAACGATTTTGATTAAAATTGAAAAATCAATTATTTTTTAGATGATCTTTTAGAAGGGACTGTTTATATTAATAAATGTAGATAAAATATAGACTATACCGTCATCATAATGATTGTGTAATGGGTGTTGAACCCTCCCCCCCCCCGTGGCTACAGCCTGATGTCAACTTAAGGCCAAATGGGCCACAATCCATCTATCTTCTATACGCCTTATGTGGTCTTACATACTAGTCAATAATGCAAGTTGTGTAGTAAAACTTGGGCGTAAAAAAAAAAATAAAAAAAGATTTTAAAAATCTTTTATTTAAATTAACTAAAAAGAGAAATAAAAAGAAATAATTTAATTTTCTTTAAAATTTTTAATATTTATGACTTAAAAAAGTGGGCGCTTATGATTCACTCCCCCCACCTTTTATTTTAAGTCATAAATATTAAAATTTTACAAACATTATTATTTCTTTCTATTTCTCTCTTTTTAGTTCAATTTAAATAAACTTTTTTAAAATCTTTTTTTATTTTTTTATTTTAACTTTTTAGTCTTTTAGTCTTATCAAAAATCATCAATATGATAAAGTACCACATTAGTTTGCCTGTATTGATTTGTTCAATTGAAAAATTATTCATTATCATAAAAAATGACTCTAAATATCAAAATTCAAAACTATAGTTAATAGGGCCTTATTTCGTGAGGCTTCAAATAAAGTACCACATTAGTTTGGTCTATTTTGATCAAAACCACCATATAGTGGCGTCATCAAAAATGACTCTTAAGTATTACATTTCACACCTCTAGCCCATCGGGAAGTCTTTTGAAATTACATTAATTCCGAAGAGTTTCAAATAAAGTACCAGATTAGTTTGGTCTATTTTGTCAAAACCACCATATAGTGCGTCATCAAAAATGACTCTTAAGTATTACATTTCACCCTTTAGCCCATCGGGAAGTCTTTTGAAATTACATTAATTCGCGAAGAGTTTCAAATAAAGTACCAGATTAGTTTGGTCTATTTTGGTCAAAACCACCATATAGTGGCGTCATCAAAAATGACGCTTAAGTATTACATTTCACACCTCTAGCCCATCGGGAAGTCTTTTGAAATTACATTAATTTGCGAAGGGTTTCAAATAAAGTACCACATTAGTTTGGTCTATTTTGATCAAAACCACCATATAGTGGCGTCATCAAAAATGACTCTTAAGTATTACATTTCACACCTCTAGCCCATCGGGAAGTCTTTTGAAATTACATTAATTCGCGAAGGGTTTCAAATAAAGTACCACATTGGTTTGGTCTATTTTGATCAAAACCACCATATAGTGGCGTCATCAAAAATGACTCTTAAGTATTACATTTCACACCTCTAGCCCATCGGGAAGTCTTTTGAAATTACATTAATTCACGAAGGGTTTCAAATAAAGTACCACATTAGTTTGGTCTATTTTGGTAAAACCAAACTCACAATTTCGTCATCAAAAATGACTCTTAAATATCAAATTTCACACCTCTAGCTCATCGAAGTGTCCTAACAAACCATAAGTTGGTGACTTAAGAGTAAGTTAAATAAAAGCATTTAATTAAAAAGGAGAGGATCAGCCAAAATAAAAATGTATTTTTTTTATTAAATTTCAACTTCTTTCAATCAACATGTTAATTTATTTACGTATTGATTCTTATTTTCATATAATTATTTTAATACCCTATAACAAGAATTCAAATTCATTATTTTATAAACTTCAATCATTTTAGATTAAAGAGCTATTGAAGTTTGTTATTATCAATATACGGTATATAAGAATTATAGACTTCTTTTATATATTTCATCAAAGTTTTTCTAGCCTGTCAATATTTATTCAAGTCATTGATCATTCTCTCTCTGACTGATACTCGTTCCTTTCTGAAGTATAGCATACCATTATTCTTGCCGTAGCTCTCATAATAACGTTTACTGCATCGTTGATTCAAATAAATAATTTTATTAGAGTAACGCCCTTTTATTTATTTAGTTTTTTTCAATCACTACAAGAATATTAATAGAGTATTGCACCAAGAAATATTACAAGCTTTTATCTTTTAACTATGAAAAACTCAAAAATAATAGACTTTAAATTAAATTTATTTGATGTCGAGGAAATTTCTATAATGTAGAGAAATTTATCTATTATACATGTTTATATAATAAAAATTAAATTTATGAGATTCACAAGAAGAATTTTATTAAGTATAGGAAACTCATTTAGAAGCATATGCATATAGACTTAAAATATTTTTTTTTAAGGATTATTTCGGTATCTGAGGACAACTTGAGTCAATAATAGAGCTTAATCAAAATGGAACAGAGTAGAGATCTCATAGCACGTCCAAAATTCACATATTTTGTGTATATTTAGTTTCCGCTGATATATTAAAATTCAAGATATAAAATTTTTAAACATGGGAAAATATTTATATTTTGTTAACATTTCTCCTATATCTCCTATGAAGTACAAGAGTAAAGTGTGCTTCAAACAATTTTTAGAGCAAAATGATAATATGCATTTTAAAGAGCATCTAAAAAATAATTGATTTTTGTATTTTAATCAAAATCGTTAGAACGAATTTTGAGAAAATCGAAAAAAAGTAAAAACTGAAAAAGTACTTCAGTGCTTTTCGGCTAATTTTCTACCTTTTGACTGATTTTGTGTATGAAGTACAAGAGTAAAGTGATCAGAAGATTTCAATGGCAAAATGATAATATACATTTTAAAGAGCATCAAAAAAATAATTGATTTATGAATTTTTATCAAAATCGTTAGAGCGAATTTTGAGAAAATCTAAAAAAACTGAAAAAGTGCATCAGCAAAGTGCTAGTACTCTTTGATCGATTTTGTTCAAAAGCTTCGTGATACGTCCCAGAGGGGAACCTAACTTAAATATAAAATTTCAGCCTCCTAGCTCTTTTCGTTCTTGATATAATTTGTTCACGGACACACCCATAGGCACACACACACACCCCGACAAACCATGTTGCGGAAACCACTTTTTTGGATTCAAAGGACCTCAAAACGTGTATATCCATCAAAATCTCGACATCGGATTTTTGACATGAAAATATATTAACATATTTAGGTAAGATATGTAAAAAAGACAAAATAAATTTTAACTCTTTAAAACATGAATACAAAAATTTATTTCTAAAAAAAAATCTTTCATTTTGGAATAAATAACCAAAATATTTCAGTCTCTAATCGTCGTTGGCTGGCTTTCATTAAATGTAGGTTCCAGCGCTACTTTCAGACGACATCATCTAATAAAGGCAATTTTATAATTAGATATAAAGGTTCAAAAAAAAAAAAATTTATTTAATTTTAACAAATGTTCTAGTTTCAAAGAGAAATCAAGCCGGTCTTCTGCGAATGAAGAGACGAGTCAGAATGTTTGTGATTTATAATTAATGATATTCACAACAACAAATGCCATGTGGATTTATTTTCTACAGCCATATTTAGAAAGAACCTGAATTCATATGGAAATATTCTGGAAATTATATTGAAGAAGATAAATAAACAATTTTGAGAATAACTCAAAAACATGGCCAGTTACTACTACTACTTTCGTAGCCTTATTCCCGCAGTGCGGGGTCGGCGTAATGGTTCTTTTGCAACCGGAAGAAATAGAATAGGCCGGCCCGTCGCACGGTCTGACGCCTGTTGAAAATATTGAAGGAAGGGACAGACATGTAAAAAACAGAAGTATTGCCAGTCTCAGCTTGGGTAGCTCGTGGTCGCCATCCACGTACCCAAAAGAGCCCCTGAGCAAAAAAAAAAAAAAAAACATGGGCAGTTACTAATTAGGAATATTAAAGATTTTTTTTTTAATTAGCCATCTGAAAGTAGTAGCTACTTTTCTATTAAACTTTTCTTTTGTAATTTTGCTTAAAATCATTATTTAATTAATATAACTAATTAAATCTGAGATTTATGGCCCAAACGTATCATGGGCCAAACGCCCTTCCTACGAGAGTCGAACCCAGGATCTCCAACATCAGTCTGCTTTTTTCTCTTACCCGCGACCTCAACAGAAAAAACTCACATTCTCCTATATATCTACAATTGAAAAAAATTTTCACATGAATTTTATATCAGATGAGAACTTTAACCCGAGTAATAATTATTTTCAAACTCCAAATAGTGAACCAAGAAGAAAGGAAGACAAAAATAAATCTTTTAATTAAAGAATGCAAATGTTAAGTGATTAAATATTTCCTATTGCTACTACTCTTTTCAAAATTATTTTGATAAATTATAAACTAGCTACAAGTGATAAAATTTCACTCAAAATTCCGTCCGAAATTAACATAAATAAACGCCTGGCGGTTCTAGAATGTTTTTGTCTCCTCTCTATCTAACAGGTTGTCTGCCTTGCCTAAATTTAAAACGTTAAAAACAAGTTGGTGCTTTCCATTTCCTGATTCAATTCAAATTTGAAAGTTTCAAAGAATAAAGCTGGTCTTTCTATTTTACTTTGTCTGAATTTATTTAATTTTTTTTTTCACTCGTGATTTCTTAATAGTGGATTATCCACAGGTATAAGAATAATTAATAAAAAAAAAAAAAAAAAAAACAACATATGTTTATGTCATAGAAAGTATTAATAATCCTCTTGGATAAGATTGAGATCAAATATATCCACAATTTCCTAATTGAAAGATGAAATTCTATATTTATCTTTTTTCTAATACAAATTTTCTTATGTAATTTTGATATTAGAATGGGAGCAAAAAAGGCAAAGGGTGAAAAAACTACTGGTATACTCCTTTTTAACGGAGTCTAGTATGAATTTTTTTTTAAATTTTCATATTTTATCTCTTTATATATTTCTCTGTAACTCCCCAGAGAGTAACTTTTTTAAAGTGTTGAATACCAAACTTCTTTTTAGCCGAAACGTTTTGTAATAATGAGTTTAATTATTCAATAGAGGCTTGCTTTTTAGATGCTTTCCTCCTTATCTCTCGCACATTAATTAATTGAATTAGCCGCCGAAACGTCGAATTGTGGGGTGTAGAGGGTGATGCCGCGAAATTTGAAATATACACTAAATTCTTGCTGGCAAACCACAATTAGATTTTCCTAGTCGAGATTGACAATTATTTTCTATTTATTTTTAATCATTTGAATTTTTCTTAGTCTTCCTATGTATAAATGATGAGTGGTTTCGACTTTCTTCAGTGGGCTGTGAAGAAACGCTATCATGATAGCCAACGTCCGGAACCCGGAACGGGGATGGCACTTGAGAAGAAGATAAACGATGAAGATGGTTTTGTAAGATCCTCTTACAACCTCCAATTATTGATGAAGATGGTTTTAACCAAGACCCAAATGTTGTCATTTGTTGCGTTTTTAAGACTTTCGTCATCCATGGTCCTTTAGACGAATATAAATTAAATAAATCTTCTTCTTTCTTTGCCTTAATCCCGGGGTGCGGGGTCGGCGGAGCTTTTTGCGACTGGGAAGAAATAGAACAGGCCGGCCCATCGCTGGACTGGCGCCTGTTGAAAATATAGAAGAAAAGAGAGACTGAAATGCAAAGAATAGAAGTACTGACAGTCCCAGCTAGGGCAGCTCGTGGTCGCCAACCACGTACCCACAAGATGTGGGCCCCTGAGCAAAATATAAATTAAATAAATATCGCAAACCGCTGGCTCTTAAAGCAAAGGGCCAGCCAGGTACTGAAAACAGTTATTCTAAATAAATATACCGAAGTACCTGATATGGCAAAACGGTTTTAAAAAAAACTTCCTCTCCAAAAAACTAATATTCTTTTTGAAAAAATGCGGAAGGGCTATATATTAATAAATTTTAAATTTTTCAAAAGGATATTTCACGATCTGCTTGAGGTAATTTAGTTTGTAATTGACTTATAAAATATTCATTTATGATTCGATTTTTTTTATTTGAATATATACATAAAAAGAAGATATTTTATATTTTTTTCCTAAAATCTGCGAGCTTCTCGTAAGCGATTGACTGTTTATGCAAGACGATAAAGCTGAAGCTGGAGCTGGAGCCGGCTGCTCCCAATGGCATCCGGTCTCCCCAAGTTACCGTTAGGTGCTCGGTGACCACTGTGGCCGAGGAACAGATGAGATCTCTGTTAATTAGCCATCATCCTCCACCTCCTTCTTCTTCTCGGTCATTGTGCTCCAGGTCCAGACTCCAGCCCTGCCAACTTAAGCTAAGAGAGTCTCCCATTTACATACGTCCTAACACAACAACACCTTTCGTTTTCTATCTCTCATCTACCCACTATCAGCATCAGCAGGTTTGGAGCAGGTGCTTCGTTTCATCTTTTATCTTTTTTAATTGTTAGGTTAGATAACTAGAATAAAAACAAAACGTAACATAAACCTATATTTTGATAATTTTTATCAGAATTAGTTTTTGTTCCTCCTCTTCTTAGTTTATTTGAGATTGTTTATATAGAGATTTTAGTTGGTTCATTTTCTAAATAATAAAACAGACTTGGCACACAATCCTGGCAAATTCCAAAGATTTTTGGTCGACTAGATGAAGAGATTTGGCATTCCGTATTATAGAGTAATCTGAAAAGGAAATGTCACATTATTTTTTGATTAGCTTTTAAGATTTCGCTTCTTTTTTTTTTAAATCATTCTATTCTAAAATGAATGAATTCTAACAGTATTTTAGAGTTTATACTATTTTTTTGTTATTATCTTCTTCACTTTACTTCTATCTGCAAATTGAAACGTTTAAAGTTAGATTTTTTTTATCCTTCTTGATAAGTCGAAATTCAAAAAGCTTGTTGCTAATAGTAATTAGGAAAGAGGTAATCAACTTTTGACTAGATATCATGTCATAGATAGAACAGTTATTAATAAATAAGTTCATTTTTCATTCTTGACTTAAAACAGAAAACAATAAATTTTATTTTCATTAAAATTTGGAATCTTTAGTAGAGAAGGGAGTAGAAGCTTTTCTATTTCATATCGTATTTTTTTTTCCACTTACTAGAGTAAGCCCAGGCCTAAATTAAAACCGTAGAGTATCCGGATTGATAAAAACAACAATAAATTAACTTACAAAGAAAAGAGAAAGCAAAAAATAAAGTTTTTAATAAAAAGAAAGATAGCAAAAAAAAAAAAATGAAAACTTTACACCAGCGGTTCTTAACCTTTTCAGTAATCAGCATCCCTATTAAAATATTCTCTCGCACCCCCTATAACCTGATGACTAAGAAAAAAAAGGTCATCACTTTCACATTTATACATTTTCAAGTTGTTGAACTATTTCGTAAAGGAAAGTAAAATGATAAAATTTTAAAAAGAGAGATTTTTATAAATCGACTCGCATCCCTCAAAATTCTTTTTTGCATCCCTGGTTAAGAACCACTGCTTTACACATTATAAGGAATTTTTTTTTTAATTTCATTTAAAGTCTTTTTTCGTCATCGAAGTGCATTTAGACCTCGTGCCTATTTATTTAAATTAATTAGTAAAAAAAAAGATTGCTTTTGTTTTATCATTAAATAGAATACCTTACTACCTTATTCAAAAAATAGAATACTGTAATATTTTTTAAAGTTTGAAAAAGTCAAAAAGATTTCTGTAAATAATTATTTCATCAAAATATTCATTTACTGCTAATTAATTTTTTTTTTTTTTTTTTTGATTTATTTATTTTTACATTAGTCACTTATAATTAATCTCTTTCACTTTTCAACATACTATAATTATTTTATTATTGTTATTATTATTTTATTTTTACTAAAAAAAAGAAGCTAAATTAACTTGTCTTAAATAAAAAAAAAAAGTAAAAACAAAAATGCAAATCTGGAATTCCATTCATTTTTTTTTTTTTTTTTATATTTAATGACATGTTTCGTTTCTAATGACGTTGAATTGTAAATAAAACTTTTCGATGTCGTGAACTTGGAGGGCAAAAAAAAAAAAACAAAAAAAAAAAAACTGAACAGGAGCTGAACTTGAACGATGAACGGACGGGAGGCGTCTGACTTAACGAGCGAATTAACATAAGACATACCGTACATAGAGTGCCAATTTAAGCGCATGTTTTAAGACTTGGCTTCTCTTTTAAGAAATTATTAGTAGCAAAATTATTCTCTTTCTCTTTCGTTTATCGTCCTTTTTTTTTTTAATTCATACTCTTCTTAATAAAAACACTCTAATTAATATTAGTTAGAGATAAAAACAAAATTTATCTCAAGATACATACATATATAACAAAGATACCCCCCCCCTCCTTCCCTCTCCATAATGAATACCTGTCACACATGAATGAATTAAAATTTTCATTGAAAAAATATCTTGCTAGTCGTGACTTTTTAGATATTCTCGCTAATTATTATCACGTTTGTAGTATTTATTTGTACAATTAAATTTTTATTGATGGTGAGCCAAATGTCTCCTGGCCTGTGGGAAACGAACCCGGAATCTCCAGCCTATCCCGCACATCGGTGTGCTTCGACTATCAGACACACACACGACCAAGGGCGGATACAGGGGAGGTAAAGGGGGTAATTACCCCCCCCCGAAATTTGAGAAAAATATTTTTTTTGTGTAAAAAATTGTATTTTTTAATATAAAATTTTTAAAACTAATACTTAAAAATTTGTTATAATGATCAATATAATTAGTTGTATTGTACTCTGACTATTCGAGTCTCTCAAAATTAAAAAAAAAAAAAGGTATTTATTTTGTATTAATATAAAAATTGTTTTTACAAAAAAATCCATAAATCAATCGGGAATGACATCTCCAAAACTTTCTCGTATATTCTTTTGGAATTATGTCTGTGTGTGTATGAACACGATTGTTTAAAAACCAGAGCAGCCATTTCGATGAAATTTGTTATATACTCCTTGCACTAAAATTGTAGATTTCTATCAACTTTTCGAGTAAATACTTCACCTGGAAGTAGTAGTACTTTACCTAAAAAGTTTTTTCAAAAATTTTGAAATTTTCAATTTTTATTGTCATATTATGTTAAATTACCCTATTTTAAAAAGTTTTTATTCTTTGACATTTTCAAAAATATGTTAAATTACCCTATTTTAAAAAGTTTTTATTCTTTGACATTTTCAAAAAAATGTACTTGTTTGCCAGAATATAAATACAAATCAAATTTTAAGTATTAATTTTTTAAATTTTACATTCAAAATACATTTTTTTTTTCGAAAAAAAAGTATTTTTTTCAAATCTCGGGGGGAGGGAGGGGTAATTACCTCCTTTACCCCCCCCCCCCTTGTATCCGCCCTTGTTCTATGCCTATCATTTTTTTCGATTTTTGGCCAACTTTTTTTCAAATCTAGACCACTGTGCAGCGTCCCAATCTGTCTTTTCTTTCATAATTGCCAGACCGAGCGACAGGCCGGCCTGTATTATCCTATCTTGTTGCAAAAACACATAATTGGGGGGAATAAGTCGAGGATAGAAGAAGAAGATATAAGTCCTTGTGTATTTATTTAAGTTAGATTAATTAGTAGCCAAAATATAGATTAAATATCTCAGAAACCACTGGTCCTAAAATCGTCAAGTATCTACCTCTTTAGATGACCTTTCCCTTCATGGCACGTTTTGAATCCCAACATTTTTTTCTCCCAAAAATCAGGAAAAAAAACGAGTTATCCGAGTTAATATTTTTTTTTGTTTCCTTATATTCTCGCTCTCATTTGTCAGACTATGCGACAGGGTAGCGTGTTTCTCTTCTCTTTGGCGAAGAACATTAGGGCGAGTTCAAGAAGATTTCATCAATTATTTTAACTCATTTCTGGCTAAACTAGCTTCCTTCTATTTCTGTCAGACACACTCCTCTTCTAACTACAAACGTCAATCTATTTACAACAAACCGGGTTGATTTTGCCCTCGATCTCTCCTATCATTTTTATGTCGATCCCGAATCAAGAGAAAAGACAAGGAAATAAAATTCAATTCACTAAGGTGTCCTAGAAACAAGATAAGTCAATTAAAAATAAAAAAAATGCTAAGCCGGTGTATGGTATTAACTGGGGTCAATAGATTACTTGGTAATTGAACTGTCTTGTTTTTCCATTTTTTTTTTTTTTTTTTTTTTTTTTAATATTAATAATAAATTCTTTTTCAAAAAATATTAAGATTCCTTTGCTCTCCTTATTTTATTTTAATCTTTCATCAAAACCTGATTTGCCGCGAGCATGTGTGTTCAACTTGTTTACAAAAAAAAAAAAAAAAAAAAAAAAAAAATGATTTCGCAGATAAATAACTAAATAAATGAGTAAAACTACAAAAAGAAATTTCCTTTTCATATTTATATTATTTTTATTGATTCGCAGAGTTCCATTCATTACCGATTTGCATATTTCATATTAGAAAAAAAAATTCAATTCTCTTCTTGGAATTCGCTAATTTATTCTTCGTTAATTTTGCAGAATTTTTTTTTTTCGTTTGATTGTTCTTAATCGATTAATGGAAAAATATAATTAAGATTAATAAAACTTCAATTAAAAGGTTTATAAGCCGAAGTTAATCATAAATGATAAATAAAACACTAGGTGGCATGTTTCAAGTTTTTATTGATAAAATGATACAATTTAAATTGCTCAATTGTTTTTTAATCACTAATGCATAGGAACACGGAATAAATAGGCGGAACGATTTTCTGGTGATAAAAGTAATATTATATTCAACAGTAGCCAGAATTTGTTTTTTTACTTTCTCTTACCCTCTATATATTAATATATAGAGAGATAAAGTATTGGTTTCTTGTCAAAAATTCGATGTCGAGATTTTGATGGATATACACGTTTTGAGGTCCCCTGAATCCAAAAAAGTAAAAAGTGGTTTTCGCTTTTGAATAAAATCGGCCAAAGATTACTACTGATTACCTTTTCAGTTTTTTTCGATTTTCTCAAAATTAGCTTCAACGATTTTGATTAAAATTCAAAAATCAATTATTTTTAGATGCTCTTTAAAATATATATTCTCATTTTGCCATTGAAATCTTCTGAAGACCACTTTACTCTTGTATTTCATAGGACAAGATAGAAGAAATGGATGCTATGTTAACAAAATATAAAGTGCAACCAGCCACACCAGATTTTTTAAATTTTGTACTCCCGATAATTGGTAATTTCGATAATTCGTATCAAACCGTCCACACCGAGACTATAGAACTTATCGGGAATCTAACGTATATTTCTTTTAAGAGAAAGAATAAACAAGATTCATTTGCATATTTTTAGCGCCTGCTCTCTAGATGACCATTCATACATTAAAGCTTTTTTGAGAGCCTTCAATTTGTTTCTTCAAATAATTAAACTGTTAAATATATGATTATAATAATTACTTTTATTTCCAATAAATTAAAGGCTTTGTGTTGCTCCATAAGAACACATGGCAGGCTGATTTTTGCATTGCAATGCGCATAGTTTAAAATAACGTTTTCCTATAGTTTCTTTTCTCAACTTTTAGTTATCTAGAAAATAATTTTATTTAGAGAAATTTAAATATTTTGGAGAGCTACTAGGACTAATTTGATAAAGCTCTGAAAGAGAATGAATTTTTTCCCAAGAAAAGATCTGGTGTGACTGGTCGCACAGCACACAATTTTCTCTTACCTTCGGTAATCGAAAGTTGTATTCTGTGCTTGTCACACCAGATTTTTTGTGTCGACATGCATTTTGTTTCCGACAGTACGGTACATTCTATTTTCAAGATGTAAAATTTAAAGTATTGGAAAATATTTATATTTTATTACCATGGCAACCATTTCTCCTCTTTTCTATGGAGTACAGGAGTAAAGTGGTCTTCAGAAGATTTCAATGGCAAAATGAGAATATACATTTTAAAGAGCATGTAAAAAATAATTGATTTTTTTGAATTTTGATCAAAATCTTTGGAGCGAATTTTGAGAAAATCGAAAAAACTGAAAAGGTTCATCAGTAAAGTACTAGTATTCTTTGGTCGATTTTGTTCAAAAGCTTCGTGTCACGTCCCATGGGGGTGCCTAACTTAAATATAAAATTTCAACTTCCTAGCTCTTTTCATTCTTGAGATATTTTGTTCACAGTCGGGCAGACACACACACAGACAGACAGTCAGACCATGTCTCGAAAACCACTTTTTTGGATTCAGGGAACCTCAAAACGTGTATATCCGTCAAAATCTTGACATCGAATTTTTAACATGAATTATATTAACATATTTTACATATTGTTACATCGTTTCCAAAACTAATTATATTAACATATATAGAGGTAAGAGAAAGTAAAAATGAAATAACTATTGATTTTTCCTATCACCTATACTTTAAAGAAAATAATTATTTAATAACTTGAATAATTAGGTTATTTTTAGTAAATACTTTATAAATAGAATATTTCCGGCGGGAGGAGGGTGTGGGATTAATTTCTCTGAAGGGAGTGAGTGAGAATTATTCCCGGTGTCCCGGTTGCCCTTAGGCACCGAACATAAACGTGATTCACAACCGACTGGCCAGCTGGAATGCAACACAACAACCAACCTCTGGGTGCATTACCAACACAACCAAATCATATATTATTAAAGTAATCATTCGCCAAATACTGGAAAATAAATATTTATTTTATTATATCTAGGAAAGATTTCAAAAATTGATTAAACTCAAGGGCATCCAGCCTTATTTACATTTTATTTGGATGGAAAACAAAATTTATTTACCATAATATTGGAATCATATTATTGAGGGCAATCACCTGGAGAACAACGAAATTACAAGAATACGATTTTATTCTTTATTACATTTTATTAATTAATATTTTTTACTTTCTCTTATCTCTATATATGTTAATATATATAGAAAGTATTGGATTCATGTCAAAAATTCGATGTCGAGATTTTAATGGATATACACGTTTTGAGGTCCCCTGAATCCAAAAAAGTGATTTTGCGACATGGTCTATCTGTCTGTGTGAGTGTTCAATTTTAAGCATGAAGATATAGAGCTAGGAGGTTGAAATTTTTTATTTAAGTTTGGCACCCATCTAAGGCTTGAAAATAACCCAGCTAGCAGAGACCCGTCAAAATGACGTCGGAAACTGGTCAGAGACTGACCAGAAATGACGTTATGTTTGACGACAAAATGACCTAAAAATCACGGACTAATGTCACAGACCGATGACGACATTTTGAAACGTCAAAAAAACGTGATTCCGTGACTTTTTTTGACCAATTTTTTGACGTCAAAATGACCTAAAAATCACGGACTAATGTCACAGACCGATGACGACATTTTGAAACGTCAAAAAAACGTGATTCCGTGACTTTTTTTGACCTTTTTATAATCTGATGGATAAATAAAATGAGAAACAAACTCACATATAAAATTAAATTGTATTAATAATATATATAATTATAAAACACATTATTTTAGCAAATAATTAAATACATCTCTTCTCTATCCATATAAATGACAAAAATAGGAAAGTTGAAATTTAATATATATATGACTAATTATAAAATAATAATTGAGAGATTTAATTATTCAATTTTTAATTTTAATTAGTACCTATATCGATATTTTATTTTAATACTTTTGTAAAAACGCGATTTTCTATACACTATTATATAAAAGACAATGTTACAGACTATAGCCATTACAGGATCATCATTATTTATAAATTCAACAGCAATAAAAGACATGACTTCATTAACTGCCACCATAGATAATAGACTGTCACTAACTGAACCGGTACGATCCTTTGTGTGTGCTAACAGTTGCGCATGCGCGAAATGCATGTGCATGCGCGAAATGTGTGCGCATGCGTATTAAAATAAAAATATGGAGGTAAGAGAAAGTAATAATAAGTGTCGTGATCGGTACCTGATCGGTACGTCTTTATAATGTGATATTTTGCACGTTTTAAAGACGTTACAAAAAAGACGTTTTATTTTAGGTTTTAATTAGTCATTTGACGTCTTTTGACCAGTTATGACCAATTTCGGACGTCATTTTGACGAGGTTCTGCTAGCTGGGTAATTATAAAATAATAATTGAGAGATTTAATTATTCAATTTTTAATTTTAATTAGTACCTATATCGATATTTTATTTTAATACTTTTGTAAAAACGCGATTTTCTATACACTATTATATAAAAGACAATGTTACAGACTATAGCCATTACAGGGTCATCATTAGTTATAAACTCAACAGCAATAAAAGACATGACTTCATTAAATGCCCCCATAGATAATAGACTGTCACTAACTGAACCGGTACGATCCTTTGTGTGTGCTAACAGTTGCGCATGCGCGAAATGCATGTGCATACGCAAAATGTGTGCGCATGCGTATTAAAATAAAAATATGGAGGTATGAGAAAGTAATAATAAGTGTCGTGATCGGTACCGTCGCGTCTTTATAATGTGATATTTTGCACGTTTTAAAGACGTTACAAAAAAGACGTTTTATTTTAGGTTTTAATTAGTCATTTGACGTCTTTTGACCAGTTATGACCAATTTCGGACGTCATTTTGACGAGGTTCTGCTAGCTGGGTTTTGATCAAAATTGGCCAAAAAGTACTACTACTTTACTGATGCACTTTTTCAGTTTTTTTTTTTCGTTTTTCTCAAAATTCGCTCCAACGATTTTGATTAAAGTTCAAAAAAATCAATTATTTTTTTTACTTTCTCTTACCTATATAAGTTAATATAGGCTATTCTTGATGAAGTTCTCCATTTTTCGTTATTTGTATGAAGTTATGGGAATAATTAAAATAATAACGAATTTTTTAAAAATTAAAAATTATTTAATCTCTCGACTATCGATTTCGGCACGATGTACCATCATCAGATTAAGATGGATCTTAATATACAAATGTAATTATTTTCACATTTTTAGCCGACCTGATGATGGTACATCGTGCCGAAATCGATAGTCGAGAGATTAAATAATTTTTAATTTTTAAAAACTCGTTATTATTTTAATTATTCCCATAACTTAATATATGCTATTGAGATAAAGTATGTCAAGTTTGATAAAAATACACGTTTTGAGCCCCCTCAATCAAAAAATGTGGGTCCCGCAATTATCTATCTCTGTGGACAAAATTTTTCAAGAACGAAAAGAGCTACACGAGGTTGAAATTTGATATTTAAGTTAGGTACCACCCTAAGACATAACACGACGCTTTTGGACAAAATCGGCCAAAAAGTACTAATATTTTACTGATGTACTTTTTAGTTTTTTTCCATTTTTTCTCAAAATTCGCTCTAACAATTTTAATTATAATCATGAATCAATTATTTTTTAGATGCTTTTATCATTTTGCTCTCAAAATTATTTCAAGCATTATTGTACTTCATAGGAAAGATAGGAGAAATAGTTGCTGTTAAAATATACTGTAGATAATAAATAAAATAGTTTATAAATATTACATCTTAAATTCTAATGTACTGCCGGAAGCTAAATATGTCTATACAAAGAATCTGTTGTGACAAGAATAGAACATAACTTTCAATTGCTATAGGTAAAAAAGAAAGTTGTGTTCTGAGCGACCACCCACACCAGATTTTTTTTTTTACATTAAACTTGTTAATTTAAAAAATGAGACGTGAGTTGTTTTATTATACATTGGTACATTTATTGTATTAATATGAAGCATTAAGTTAATTTATGATTATTAATATCTCAGCAAAAAACATCGGAGATGCAAAAAGGGGCGCCTCGCATTATTTTTGCCCAGCGTCGAGGTGAAATCAAAAAAATGCGCCTCGCTTTTCTGATTTATATAAAAGCGAGGAAATATTTTCACTTAAATAAAACCCCTACAGAATTTTATTTGTTTCATATATCCTCGCTTTTATATAAATCAGAAAAGCGAGGCGCATTTTTTTGATTTCACCTCGACGCTGGGCAAAAATAATGCGAGGCGCCCCTTTTTGCATCTCCGATGTTTTTTGCTGAGATTTCACTTCTTTTTGTGAAATATTACATGAAAATATTATTTATTAATTTTTGTTTATTAAATATTAAGTTATCCCATGAATAGATCTTTTAATATGCATTCCAAACAGTAAAAATTAAATACATCGTTTGGTATCCATTCGAAATGATAAACATAGGATTTCACCAAATTTTATAAAATTTTAGGATTTTTATTTTTGTTATGTTGGTAGGATGTAAATACATCGTGTGGTATCTATTCGAAACGATAAACATAGGATTTCACCAAATTTTATAAAATTTTAGGATTTTTATTTTTGTTATGTTGGTAGAATGTAAATACATCGTTTGGTATCCATTCAAAACGATAAACATAGGATTTCCCTAAATTTTATAAAATTTTAGGTTTTTTATTTTTGTTATGTTGGTAGAATGTAAATACATCGTTTGGTATCCATTCAAAACGATAAACATAGGATTTCACCAAATTTTATAAAATTTTAGTTTTTTATTTTTGTTATGTTGGTAGAATGTAAATACATCGTTTGGTATCCATTCGAAACGATAAACATAGGATTTCACCAAATTTTATAAAATTTTAGGTTTTTTATTTTTGTTATGTTGGTAGAATGTAAATACATCGTTTGGTATCCATTCGAAACGATAAACATAGGATTTCACCAAATTTTATAAAATTTTAGGTTTTTTATTTTTGTTATGTTGGTAGATTGTAAATACTTCGTTTGGTATTCATTCGAAACGATAAACATAAGATTTCACCAAATTTTATAAAATTTTAGGTTTTTTATTTTTGTTATGTTGGTAGAATGTAAATACATCGTTTGGTATCCATTCGAAGCGATAAACATAGAATTTCACCAAATTTTATAAAATTTTAGGTTTTTTATTTTTGTTATGTTGGTAGATTGTAAATACTTCGTTTGGTAATCATTCGAAACGATAAACATAGGATTTCACCAAATTTTATAAAATTTTAGGTTTTTTATTTTTGTTATGTTGGTAGAATGTAAATACATCGTTTGGTATCCATTCAAAACGATAAACATAGGATTTCCCTAAATTTTATAAAATTTTAGGTTTTTTATTTATTTTATGTTGGTAGCACTCCTTCTTATCACGTTAATCTATTTCTATCTGAATGGATCTATCTAAAAAATTTTTGTTCCATTACGGATCAAAATTACTAATAATAATATATATGTTCCTAGATGACGTCATCAGGGAGCAAAATAGTTAGAATTGTCTTTTCGCCATGTTAAAGATAGGACAAATTTGAAATTTTGAATACCTCTCAAAAAGTCACTTTTGATCCAAAATGAAATTTTATATCAAAGGTATCGGGTTTTTGATAGTATCTATTTGTATTTTAAATTTCATCCTAATCGGTCCAGCAGGGAAACCTGTAGCTTTGTCTAAAAATTTGAAAATTGAAGAAAAGAATGAAAAAAAAAGAAAAAAAGAAAAAAAAAAAAAAAAAAAAAGGAAAAATAAGAGACTAACTTTTGACCTTCCGAAATCGGCAAAATCTCAACTTTGAGCCTCTGCCATTCTGTTTGGCACTGGAATTTTTTTTTGAATTCGTGCTCAAAATAATCCTTATTTATTCTAGTTTAATATAACAAAAATTTGGCTCCGATATCTTAAAAC
>JAKCPI010011992.1:0-105766 GCA_023213315.1 Euborellia annulipes | reverse complement strand
AAATTCAAAATACTCTTCAAAGGAACGGATGAAGGCGCTATATCTTGAAAATATGGTGGGTGCTTCTGAAGGTGCTTTGGGAGGCACAGTTGTTTGCAATTTGTCAACAGATGACAGGATGGTAGGGCTATATTTAATCTCATGTATTTATATGATTTTCGTCGATCTTTGAATAATGAAGAGTTGATAAATATTATTATAATATAATATATTATAATAAAGCATAAATTTTAGGCTTATAGGTGATCTGATAATGCTGTTAGACTAGCCTGCCATCTTTTGCAAGAGTGCTGAACTATTTGGTCGTTAATTTTTAAATAAATACGAAATTTATTTTTTACTTTGTCACCATTTCATTTAATTATTATAGGTTGAATATTAATGATTTTTACATTTTTAGATAAAAACAAATTAAAATTTTCATAATAGGACGATTTTTGCATTTTCTAAGAATATAAAAAAAAAATTAATCGTAATTAAAAAAAAGCATTCTATCATGTAAAATGCTCCCGAATTTTACATATCGCAAATGATTTTCATTTTTGAAAATTTCTTGAACGATACTCGAAGCCAAAGGGTTCAAAGGCCCCCTGATCCAAAATCCACTCTTGCTAGGAAAGCAAATAAAATACTAGAGATTTCGCAATGCGGTACATTTTATCTTCAAAATCGAGCATGATATATTCAATCATCTATTTCATTAATAAAAAAAAAATTTCTCGTCGAAAATATGTCTTTTTAAATTTTTTTAAAGCCTTTATTAAATTTCTATTTTGATTTTAATTCACTTATTATAGCGACGACTGTATTTTAATGAGGATTAAAACTTTTGAGTAGAAGATTAAATTCCATATTTCTCTCTCCTGTATTTTTCTTAATTTATTCAATAAATATTCTCCTTAGAATATTTTTATAAACATTTGCTAAAAATTTGATGAAAATTATGTAAAATATGTCAAAAGGTGATTGACCTTTTATTTACAAGAATGGATAAATAAATAAATCATTTAAATAATGGGATATTAAATAGAAGAGGGCGGAATTAATTGAATTGAATTTAATAGTGGCGAATATTTCAACAAGTCTCTCTTCGTGGGATGTATTTGCATATCTGTATTTTGCCTCCATTTTCTCTTTTATGATCTCTTTTGATGTTGCTTTTCGCTTTGAAAGTTATTTTCTAATGAAGACTGAAACTGAGCAGAAGACGAAATAAACAAAATGTCAGAAACAGAACAAAATTTAAAGGTAGCAAATTTGTCTCTCTCATGTGCAAATGCAAGAAAGCAAGTTGGTTGGCCAACTGAGAGAGGGAGGCTTTCAAAAGGCGAGGGCTTTCAAAAAGAGCTGCGATTTCAAATGATTAGAGATAAAACAGGGGTATTAGAGAGTATAAGAATTCCTACCTCACCTATTATCTCTTTTTTTTCTTTCCTCACCTGATGAAATTTGTTGCGTGGAATAATTAAATTCTTTAAAAGTCCATTTACTCTAAATGAAAATTCCTACAAATTAATTAAAGAAATGTTCTGCAAAACGGAGAGAAATTTTAATCTTTTGATTGATTTCTATTCGATGAGTGAATTTTTAATTATATACATTCGATGGTGTATCATATTAATGAATATATGCACCCTGTTACGCATTAGTGTGTCAAGCGCCAGCTACCGAGTTTTGAGAAAATCAACAATAAAGTTTTTTGTTTTCATTGGATTATATATAATTTTTTTTTGTCAATTGTGCAAGTAACATTAAATATCAATAAAATTTTTTTAGGACATATTTCATAAAAAATACTATTAATAATAGCATTTGAAACAATATTCCGTGCTTAACTTAATTTTTACTTTTTTGGCGCTTGACATACTAATGCATAACAGGGTCCATATAGACTAATTCTTTTTGAAAATACGAAATGTCAGATATAAGTGGTGGGGAAAGGGACGTGTCTTTGAGCATGACTCTTGCATTGATAATACAAATAACAAATGGTGTGCCCTCGGGGTTGGTGTAGTTGGTAGCGCGCCTGCCTTGAAAAGACTGTGTGCATGTGTGTGTGAGTGTGAATGGGAAAAAGTGTGTCTTAAAAAAAAAAAAAAAATGGGGTTTAGTTTTTCTGAGCTCTATGTAAAAAAAAAAATTTGCTGACCCCCGTCTTTAGTATTAAAGTTTAAGGGCTGATCGCGGAGTTTTAGTGGATCAATTATTTATTTGTTTAAGAAGTTGAATATAATATTCAATGTTTGAGTAAAAAGTTTTAATTCACTAACCATTCAAATATAATAAAATTTATTATTTTTTTTTTTAAGGTGTTTTATAAACTGATATAACTTTGAATGACTTATATGAGACTCTCTCCCCTCCCCCTCCTTTTCCTTGATTCAGATAAATTTTCCCTTTCACTCTCCCCCCTTTCGATATTTTATCAAACCTATTTATATTTTTACCCTTTCCTTTTTTTTTTTTTTTTTTTTCTCTTTTTTCCCCCCTCCCCACCTTTCCTTCTTTCACCACACCATATATAACAAGAAAAAACATTCATTTCTCACTCACTCAGTCATTTAATATATGAACTAGATAAAGATGTGAATTTATACGAATTGGCTTCAACTTGTGTATAAAGATAAATTTTCCAGGGGGGAAAAGTAAATATATTCTCTATCAGATGTCATCTCTCTTCTGAGCTTTTTTTTTTACTTTCTCTTACCTCTATATATATGTTAATATATATAGAGAGAAAGTATTGGTTTCATGTCAAAAATTCGATGTCGAGATTTTGATGGATATACACGTTTTGAGGTCCTCTGAATCCAAAAAAGTGGTTATCGCGACATGGTCTGTCTGTCTGTCTGTGAACAAAATATCTCAAGAACGAAAAGAGCTAGGAGGTTGAAATTTTATATTTAAGTTAGGCACCCCTCTGGGACGTGACACGAAGCTTTTAATCAAAATCGGCCAAAGGGTACTAGTACTTTACTGATGCACTTTTTCAGTTTTTTTTCGATTTTCTCAAAATTCGCTTCAACGATTTGTTTAAAAATTCAAAAATCAATTATTTTTTAGATTCTCTTTAAAATGTATATTCTCATTTTGTCATTGAAATCTTTTGAAGACAACTTTACTTTTGTACTCCATAGAAAAGATAGGAGAAATGGTTGCCATGGTATCAAAATATAAATATTTTCACATATGAATTTTACATCTTTAAAATCGAATGTACGGTACTGTCGGAAACTAAATACATGTCGACACAAAAATCTGGTGTGACAAGCACAGTATGCAACCTTCGATTACCGAAGGCCAGTCACACCAGATTTTTTTTTATAAAGTATGACGAATATAAAAGATTTGTAAATAGAGAATATTTTAAGTTAATAACAAGTTAATAAATAAAATAATTATCAACAAATTCAGGATAGTGTCTCTCTCTAGCTATAAGATCAATTTGTTATACACTGAATGAAGAAACAAAATATTTATGTTCAGTGGCCCAGAAAAAAATTTAACACCAGAACTAGATGAAGTTTACTGTATAAGTCAAATATGCCAAAAGAACCACAGATTGATATAAAATTAAAAATCAAGATTAAGAAAAGAAGAAAAATAGAGCTGCTGTCCATTGGCTTTCAACCTTATAAGAAGAAAAATCATAATTTTTTAGAAAAGAAGAAATTAGATTACATCAAAAGAACTATTTTTTCGTGCTAGCGGTAGTGTCATATCTATCCTATGTCCAATGAGCTTATTTGCAACAAGCCCAAGCTATTAAATTTATTAAAAGTACCTAAAAGGGCATTTAAGATTTGTTTATAAACAGCGAAGGGAGATCTGTCATGTCTTTTATTCAATTGATTAAGTCAAATTAATTTGTTTATTGGCCCAACGAAAAGCCAGAGGATGACTGCTGCTAGTGTCAATCTTTGTATATTCAATTATATATAGCTATATATAAATGGCTCAATTTGTTTCTTTATTAAAATTTAAATGACATTATATGTTTTATGTAAAATGATTTGTATTGATTCAATTAATTTGTTAAGCCTGTCGTGGTCTGTGTACTTGAGAATGTAAATTTACATACGAGCTCGCGTGATTACATTAGTTTGTTACGAATATTTCAAGCTATTTACTATTGTAATTAAAACCGTGGGAGGTGAAAAACAGGAAGAAAGTAAATAAATAAATACAAAATCAAAGATTATCTTCTATTATCTAAGATTTTATAAAAGAAAGAAAAAAAAATCTTTTAGCGATTTTATGTCTATTCATAATATTGACTTATCGATTAAATCCGAGTTTCCTAACTTGTAAAAAAAAATTAAATTTTCCCCTTTTTCGAGAAAATTTAACGAAAAAATATTTAAATCTTGAAATTTTTGAAAGAAAATAAATACAACGCCAGTTCAAAAAATAAAATTTGTTATTTCTCCAGTTTTCAATTCCCTCATAAACAGGGCCGCTGAGAGCCTTGCCGGGGCTAAAATAACGGACCAGTGGCGTATCCAGGGAAGGGGGAGGTTTAAAGGATACGAGCCGCTTCAGAGTGCCAGAGTCCCGGGGATTTATCTCCGCCCCTCTCTGTTCGCGGCCCTACTCAAGAATATTAATTATGCGAGTCAACTGGAAACATAACAAGAAATTTAGAAAAATTATCTGGGATGGGTCCAGAGATCAATTTTTTTTCCCCACCCAATAACAAATTTTAAAAAAAATTATAAAAAAAAATATAAAAGAAGTTAATAATCAACAAAAAAAAAAATTTAATAAAAGTTTTTTTTGATTAATACCCCCCCCCCACCACAAAACCAAACCCCAACCCCCTAGAAAAAAAATTTTAAAGTTTTTTAATCCACATCAAAAATAATAGTTGTAATTTAGTTTTTACTTTCTCTTACCCTATATACTGAAATAGGCCCTATATAGAGAGAGAAAGTAATGCGATTCATGTCAAAAATTCGATGTCGAGATTTTGATGGATCTTCACGTTTTGAGGTCCCCTGAGTCCAAAAAAGTGGTTTTCGCGACATTGGTCTGGCTGTCTCGTGTGTGTGTGTGCATGTCTGTAACAAAATATCTCAAGAACGAAAAGAGCTAAGAGGTTGAAATTTTATATTTAAGTTAGGCTTCCCCATGGGACTCGTGACACTAAGCTTTTGAACAAAATCGGCCAAAGAGTACTAGTACTTTACTGATGCACTTTTTCAGTTTTTTTCAATTTTCTCAAAATTCGCTCCAACGATTTTGTTTAAAATTCAAAAATCAATTATTTTTTAGATCCTCTTTAAAATGTATATTCTGCAATTTTGTCGATGGAAATCGTCTGAAGGCCACTTTACTCCTGTGGTAGCTCCATAGAACAGCACCAGCGAGAAATGGTTGCCATGGTAACAAGATATGAAACTATGTGCCATACTTAACTAAATATTAATACATCTTGACACAAAATCAGAATGTGACCACACTGTCGGACAACTTTCTTAACAAACAAGTCTGACATAAACATATTAGCGCCCCCTGGCTCAAACTAGAAACCAGTAGTCACAACGTCCTGGTTCCGAGAAGTAAGATTTTCGAAGGTTTTTTAATCAGGCCGCAGATATTCATTCAAAATTTAATAGTTGAAATCTTAAATTTTTTTTTTTTATTATTTTTAATTTCTAATAAAAACTAGACCAATAATTTATTTCATTTTATTTGATGTAATATTTTCCAAACTAAATTAAAATTTCAAATCACAAAAGAGAAGATAGAAAAGGCCCAAGTAGATGAAAACAAGAAAAAAAAAAGTACAAATGTTATTTGATAAAAAAAATTTAATGTTAGAGAGCCAAAATAAATTAACGAACGATCTCACCCTACCCTGCCTCGTTTTCTCTCTTTTTTTTCAGCGAAAATCTAATCTCATTGGGCTCTCTTGTAAACTTTATTGTCAAAATGAAATTATCTCTGAAAAAAGACAGATATATAGTTTATTACTTTAGTAATGTCAGCCACCAGCCCGAAATCATTAAAAATTTGAGATGAGAGGTGAAAAGCAATTTACTAAAATGAAAATCTTATTTATTCATTAAAAAATATTTGAGATTTTCTATTTGAGATAAAAAACAAAAACAAAAAAGATAACGGAATTACCAATTACAATTTAAACATAAAATTTGAGTTCTCGGATCGAATTTTTTAATCCGTTAGAAGAGGATTTTGAAAAACGAGATATTAATTAAAAATATTCTAAGAATTGAAAGGACCAAGAGAATGAAATAAATCACTCTGACCTTGGTGACAGGTGCGGATTTGACTGTCGAGAAACGTAAACCATCTTCATTTCAATAGGTCTACCGGTTGTGCAATTTCGGCCTCGTTAGCGTGAACTAATTCGACTAATTGCAACAATTTAACCCACCTAGGCTTTCAAATGAAAACATGGTAAATATACTCATTGTAGAAATTTAATTTAAAAAAAAAATCCAATTTTAGCATATCCCAAAGGCATTTAAGCCAGTAATTTTGTAGAGAAATTAGATTTTGAAACCGAATATGCTCTCCTGAGGCGGGTCGCACAGCTGGTAATAAATAAAATTATGCGTTATGACATTTTTATTTACTTTCTCTTACCTATGTATGAATATAGAGTGATGGTATTGCGATCGTATCAAAATTCATGATGGAAATACACGTTTCTAGTCAAAAAATCTGGTGTGACTGGCGCACAGCACACGACTTTCTCTTACCTTCGGTAATCGAAAGTTGCGTACTGTGCTTGTCACTCCAGATTTTTGTGTCGACATGTATTTAGTTTCCCACAGTACGGTAATTACATTCGATTTTCAAGATGTAAAATTTATAAGTATGGCGAAAATATTTATATTTTGTTACCATGGCAACTATTACTCCTATCTTTTCTATGGAGTACAGGAGTAAAGTGGTCTTCAGAAGATTTCAATGACAAAATGAGAATATACATTTTAAAGAGAATCTAAAAATAATTGATTTTTGAATTTAATAAAAAATCGTTGGAGCGAATTTAGAGAAAATCTAAAAAAAAAACTGAAAAAGTGCATCAGTAAAGTACTAGTACTTTTTGGTCGATTTTGTTCAAAAGCTTCGTGTCACGTCCCATGGGGGTGCCTAACTTAAATATAAAATTTCAACTTCCTAGCTCTTTTCGTTCTTGAGATATTTTGTTCACAGACACACAGACAGACACCACACAAACAGACCACACACAAAACCAAAAAGACCATGTCGCGAAAACCACTTTTTTGGATTCAGGGGACCTCAAAACGTGTATATCCATCAAAATCTCGACATCGAATTTTTGACATGAATCCAATACTTTCTCTTTCTATATATTAACATATATAGAGGTAAGAGAAAGTAAAAATGGACAAATAATCTCAAGAATGAAAGGAGCTAACGAGGTTGAAATTTGATATTTAGGGACTTTCCTGCTAATACAAATTTTTTGAATAAAAACGACAAAACAGTAATTATTAGGTACTTTATTAATGTATTTTTCAATTTTTCTCAAAACTCATTCTAAAATTTTTATTTAAAATTTGTAATTCAATTATTTTTTAGATGCTCTTTAAATTGTATATTCTCATATGCCCATTGAAGACTCTTGTAGAGGAGAAATGGCAAATCTGATATGCGGTCAGTCACACCAGATTTTTATAATGATATATTTCATAGTTTTATTTGAATTAAAATTAAAAAAAAAAATTCAAATAAAAAGGGCCAAGGTTAAATATAAGCATGAGATTATTATTAAAAAAATATGTTTTGATATACCGGCATATAAAATATTATATATAATTACACCTCATGGACATAAGTCATGTTAAAAAGAATGCGAAGAACGCATTTTTTGTGTTTCTCTAAGCCCACCAAGTTCACTACAAAACCCCTATCATGGAATCTCCGTAGGTCAAAGGTCAAAGGGGAGAGGGGAGAGGGGGGCTTCAGTTCACATGCACGCAGCGCACGCACTTTCTACGCACGCCAAAGTCAACATAAACACCTGGTGTAGGGACCCTTGTCTTTCAATTAGGCCCATGGCACGTTCCGACACTTGCTAGGCTAGTAATTGGTATTTTTCACACAACCACGAAGTAGTACTTATTCTCTCTCTCTCCCTCATGGGACCATCATTTGAGATTTATTATCAGAATTATGAAAATTATATTCTAACAAAAAAATAATTATGAATTTGCTTTTTAGCCTCTCTAGCTTTATAAAGTTCTAGTTAGTATTATAAAGCTGAACAATTTCTCTATCATGAAATGAATACCCAGGGATGGTGAAATAAATAGAGACGGGGTCTAAATGGCCTTTGATGCCGAAAAAGACCTTAAATAAAGCTGAACAATTTCTCTATCATGAATAGATTTATACCCAGGGATGGTGAAATAAATAGAGACGCGGTATAATGCTTTCGATGCCGAAAAAGGCCTTAAATAAAATAAAAAGAAAATCCAGATCCTTGATTAGATCTTCAGATCTTCTATTCTCAGATCTCTAGATCTTTTCTTAAATTCGATTATTAAATAAATTTGTTTTAATGATTTTAATGAATTCAAAATCAAGGAACTATAACAGCTTGGGAAAATTTTAAATCCAGGTTAGGATCGAATTCAGGGATTTAAATCCAAAATAATCGCGATCCTGCCCATCTCTATTTATATCTATAAAAGAAATGGATAAATTGGAGTTGGGAGGAATAAAACCAGCGTTGTCGAACACCTTTACACTTTTATTCAAGCAGACGTTTCGGTAAACATAACGGTTGCCATCCTCAGAGCCAATGAAAGTTTTTTAAGGTGTCCCTGTCATATATGATAATATTATCATATCATATATGATCATATATGATAATATTATCATAATCAATGACAGGGACACCTTAAAAAACTTTCATTGGCACTGAGGATGGCAACCGTTATGGTTTACCGAAACGTCTGCTTTGAATAAAAGTGTAAAGGTGTTCGACAACGCTGGTTTTATTCCTCCCAACTCCAATCTCACATACCCAGCATACAACTTGAAATGGATAAATGTTTATAAAAAAAAATAAATAATAATAATAATAATACAAGTTGAGTTAAAATTTTATCGGCATGATTTTCAAAAAATATTTTTGACTATTAAAATTTTATCCTAATTTTTTGTACCCCCATAAAGACAAAAAAATGAGGCTTTTATTTACTTGATTTTCCGCCCTCAGCGGATTTGGTTCCATTTGCTCAAGGGATTGGAAATAAATAGGCCTATAATATTATTTACTAGCCTATTTCCGGACCCTCTGCCCGATTCTTTTTTATCTTTGCTACCTTTGAAAGTGGCATTAAAAATCCTATGACATAAATCCGACATCCCTGGCCCGTGCTATTATAAAATGTTCTATAATTTTTAATTTATTTGGATTATATTAATATATTAATATCAAACAACTGCCTCGATTAGGATAAGAATATTTAACAAATTATGAATATAAATTTATTTTTCCTCCGGGAATCAAAGCCCGGGATCTCAGGAGCATCTCCCACTTACAAAACAACAGTGCAAGTGGAAACACATCGACCTAGAGATCCCAGGTTCATACTGATAAAATATGTTAATTTTTGGATATTGCCTACCCATGACTGATCGATCATTCACGACAGTGTTAAAAAAAATTTAATGATCCTTCTCACCAAATTTTTTGTGTAATTTTTACCTGTGTAAAGACGATAAATCATTAAGATATTCATTCTAAAGGATATTTTAAATGATAATTTTATTCCGAGGCGCTTGATTATTCTAGTCCGTAGTGGTGGGGGAGAACAAATTCTATTACAACGCTGATGAAAATCTAACTCTCGATGAAAACGTCAAATCTCTTTAAAACATTAAAATTAAATTGCACTTCATCAAGATTTAGATGATACTTTTTTTCTTTTTCTCTTATTATTAATTAACATGAAAATTTTATATTATATTAATCTTATATTTAGAGAAATTTTACTATGTGTTGTAATCAAAATGAATGAAGGACATATAAAGTTTAGATTATGGTTATTTAATGTCTATTATATATTTAAGTTAGAAGACAAGTTGATTTAAGTGCAAAGACTCGAGAGAATTGTGGCGACTCCTACTTAATAGGCAACCAAACAAACACTCGGAATAATATATGGCTTAAATAAATTTGTTTTATTATTTTATTAACTTAAAAATTGCAAGTCTATAAATAAAATTAAAATGAATTATAGACGTCTAATTAATTATAAAGTTTAATTGAATGGGAAGAATCTGGTGTGACTAGACGCACAGTACACAATTGAAAGTTGTATTCTGTGCTTGTCACAACAGATTTTTTGTGTCGAGATATGTTTACTTTTCGCCGGTATATTAAAATTGAAGATGTAATAAAATTTATAAACATGGGAAAATAGTAATTGCCTTGGGGCAGTGGTTAGCGTGCTGGCCTTCTGTACCAAGGGTCGCGGGTTCGCATCCCTTCTCATTTATTTCAATTTAATTGGCTACCAAAAAAATTGAAATAAATAAAAACGGGCTCTAAATGACCTCTGTTGCCGAAAAAGGCCTTAATGAACTAAGAAAAAAAATGATATTCCGTTACCAAAGCAAACTTTTCTCTTTCCTATTAAGTACAAAAGTAAAGTGTGCTTCAAATAATTTCAAGAGCAAAATGAGAATATATATTTTAAAGAGCATCTAAAAAATAATTGATTTATGAATTTTAATCAAAATCGTTGCTGCCAATTTCGATAAAAATGAAAAAAACTAAAAAAGTACATCAGTAAAGTACTTGTACTCTTTATCAGTAAAGTACTTGTACTCTTTGGTCGAATTTGATCAAAAGTTATGTCTTACGTCTCAGCCGAGTACTTAAATTAAATATAAAATTTCAAACTCCTAGCTCATTTCGTTCTTGAGATATATATACACATAGAGAATATTTGGCTGGACCCACTTTTTTGGCCTCAGGGGACCTAAACGTGTATATCCATCCAAAATTGTTGACATGAAATCAATACTTTCTCTCTCTCTCTCTCTATATATATATATATATATATATATATATATATATATATATATATATATGTTCTTGAAGGTTTCCGCGACCGGATGTATGCGAAGACAAGTTTTCTCGGGTTAAGTCGCGTGGGGTGCTGAGATTTACTCGACGTTTCGGCTCTCCTTTTGGAGCCATTTTCAAGAGAGAAGGAAGTTAGGAGGGTAATGTTGGAGGGGTTGTTTACGGGGTCGCAGTCTTCCTGGTCCCCAGGTCAATTTGGTGGATGACTCAGAGGCGTGGATTGGTCTCTGAGAACTGGAGGAAGGTTGGGTGTGTAATTGTGTTCGGTTTAGGTTGACTACGGGGCCTCAATCTGCCTACTCCCCAAGTCGGTGTGTTGGTGGTGTGTTTGGTGGATGCCTCAGAGGTCTGGGTTTGTCTCTGAGGAATGGACAGTGGTTGGTTCTGTGTAATCGGGTTTGTGTTTGGTTTGGGTTGACTTTGGGGCCTCAATCTGCCTACTCCCCAAGTCGGGGTGTTAGCTCTTGGTTCCCGGGGTCTCAACCTGCCTACTCCCAGGCCGAGAGTAACTGACTGCGAGCCGGAGGTGCAGGTCCTTTTATACCTGTTGCCGGGCATGTGGGCGTGGCTTTGGGAGTCACGTGGCTGTCTCTGATTGGCTGGGCCTGGTTTGGGGGCGTGGCTTTGGGAGTGACGTGCCTGTCTCTGGTTGGCTGGGCTTGGTCTGGGGGCGTGGCTTTGGGAAACGAAACGGGACATTATGAACTTCGAACAAACAAAAACAATAGAACCAATAAACAACTTCCACTCCCGTATCACAAGAGAAGCCATAGAAATTTACAAAAAGGCCTGAATGTCTAAACAAAAGAGACGACGCCCTCAATTTCCCAACAACATGGAAAACACTTATTCCTAAACTCCAAACCAAGGCTCACACAAATACAAAGACTTCACACACTCCAAAACTGTCCCGAAACAACAATATCACGTCCCCAAAACAAACACAAACAATCACAAACAAACGTAACATATCCAACAGCAAATCCATCTCAACAAACCAAGCCACGCCCCCAGACCAGGCCCAGCCAACCAGAGACAGCCACGTCACTCCCAAAGCCACGCCCCCAGACCAAGCCCAGCCAACCAGAGACAGGCACGTCACTCCCAAAGCCACGCCCCCAAACCAGGCCCAGCCAATCAGAGACAGCCACGTGACTCCCAAAGCCACGCCCACATGCCCGGCAACAGGTATAAAAGGACCTGCACCTCGGCTCGCAGTCAGTTACTCTCGGCCTGGGGGAGTAGGCAGGTTGAGACCCCGGGAACCAAGAGCTAACACCCCGACTTGGGGAGTAGGCAGATTGAGGCCCCAAAGTCAACCCAAACCAAACACAAACCCGATTACACAGAACCAACCACTGTCCATTCCTCAGAGACAAACCCAGACCTCTGAGGCATCCACCAAACACACCACCAACACACCGACTTGGGGAGTAGGCAGATTGAGGCCCCGTAGTCAACCTAAACCGAACACAATTACACACCCCAACTCTTCCTCCAGTTCTCAGAGACCAATCCACGCCTCTGAGTCATCCACCAAATTGACCTGGGGACCAGGAAGACTGCGACCCCGTAAACAACCCCCTCCACCATTACTCTCCTAACTTCCTTCTCTCTCGAAAATGGCTCCAAAAGGAGAGCCGAAACGTCGAGTAAATCTCAGCACCCCACGCGACTTAACCCGAGAAAACTTGTCTTCGCATATATATATATATATATATATATATATATATACCGCCATATTGTAGGGAAAAAAAAGATCTAGGCCTACCACTTTATTTAAATCACTACATACCGAGACCAGAGTCACTGGTCACATTTGCAATTTGTGAATCAGTGCGTACGGATCTGGGAGAATAAGAAGTCAGATTTATGCCCCGATTAAAAAAAAATTTTTTTCTCGGGATCCTATATCTGAAATACACTTACTTTGCTATTGACCAAATGGTTTTTCCGACGGCCATCTAATTAAGTTTAAAAAAAAAATCACTACATTATTAGTCTGTGCATTTTTTTGTATAAAACAAGAAAAAAAGTCATTGTCATTGGTTTTAAAGAAAAATTATTTAATATATGTGAGGTTTCTCTGGTTCCTCACATATATTAAATAATTTTCTTATAAATATGTTTCACGTAAAACCTACACCACTTTCCCTCCAAACTATGTCATTGGTTTTGTTGACAATTGTGCAAATTAAATGCCCCCATCTCAGATTTAGGTTAATGGCGCTTGGTTCCTTCATACATAACAT
The DNA here is from genome assembly GCA_023213315.1 of Euborellia annulipes. Lineage (NCBI taxonomy): Eukaryota > Metazoa > Arthropoda > Insecta > Dermaptera > Anisolabididae > Euborellia > Euborellia annulipes. Next base: position 92,413 of record JAKCPI010011992.1, on the reverse strand, counting down.
AGTCTATATATAGGTAAGAGAAAGTAAAAATAGAGGAAATCTTTGATATCACTTATGTTAAATAAAAAGATGTAAAAAAACATACTTGAGAGGAAGGTTAATAAAAAGCAATGTTTTTTAATTTACACTAGTGCTTTTTCGACTTTTGCCAGCTCAGCGCAGCTATTTAGAATAAATATAGCTCTAATGCATTGCTCTTTACAGTAAAATACGGCCTCGCCAAAACCTCTGCTGATTTAAATAGCGAAATAAATTTTCAAATTCTAATCAACTTTTCCCTTTCATAATTAATAACCAAATCAAGTGTTAATTTTAGCATGACCATAAATTTAATTAGAGAGAACACAAATTTGAGGTGAAAGCTTTTTCAAGAATAATTATGGAGCCCGGATTTTATTATTACAGATAATAATTTCTTAGGATGAATGTCTTCTTTTTGTTTTCAAACAAACTATCATCCCTATCTCTTTATTCAACACTCTCTAAACACTATTACTACTACTACTACTACCACCACTACTTTACTTTTAAGGTCGTATTCTAGTTTATATGCTTTTTAAAACTCTAAGTCCTCACTTTAGGGAAGAGCTATGAAAATGACATTATTCCCCTACCTATCTCTGGTACTTTTACTTTTACTGGGAGTACTTAAATTTTATATCTTTAAAATTTTATTAATTAAAAGAAATGAAATTTTAAAGATATTTAGAAAAGTTTAGAAATTTATTTTTTTATGTGTTTTGAATTTATTTATTATTTATTTACTATTTGATTCGGAGTTCACTAAAGAAATAGGAATTTACGAATTATGAGATGTTCTAATCTATAATTCTTTTTCTTGTATGTGTATTTATAGTTAGATAAGACATCTATTTGGAAATATGAAAATTAAAAGCACTAGGTTATAAGATTCAAAGATTTATTAAAAATAAACATGACACATGAGTGTCGAAATGTTCATCAAGTGTTGTCTTTTATTATTATTTTGTTCATTAGACAGAAGCTATAGGATTATAAAAATACATGTACAAATGATTATAAAAATATAAAGATGTACGGTTTATTTGTTTGTAGGTTTGAAGGGAACCCCAAAACCCAAACCCAACATAGTGTATTTTTTTCATCATATAAAAATTTCAACTTTAAGCCTAAGGGAGAAAGTTTAAATCTAATAAAAATGATAATTTTCAATAAGACTTTGAAACTTATAACGAAGTGTTTTTAATTTTTTCATTTTCGTTTATATATATATATTTGCTTTTTTTTTACCTTATAAAAAAAAAATCCCCCCCCCCAAAACCCCCCCCAGAAACACCTCTGATCCGCCACTTGTAACCACTCAACTCCATTTGTAAAGACAAAATTTTATACTAAATAATTTTTTATTTATTTAATTATTCATTTGTTAATTTTACAATTTTACTTATTTCAATTCTACGATTGAAAGTTGAAGTTTAATCTAATATTAGCGAAACTAGAAAAAAATTCGTCAACGAATACAGATAGAAGCTCAGCTGGCTCAAACACAAATTTTGTTTTACTCAGATAAAGCTCATATTCCTTTGTAAGGCAAATACAAAAGACATCCCCATCCACCCCTTGTTTATCTAAGGGCCAAATTTAAAACCGACTGGTACGAAGAGGAAAATAATCAAACATTCACAGAGAGAACTACTCCACGCTAGAAAATCTAAATAATATGATTGTTTTTACGCCAATTAATGGGTGAAAAAATATCAAGCATCGATTAATAAGATATTTTCAATTGGAGTAAAAACTCTGGAGTTTGCAATAAGGTTTTGATGATGATGTTTTAACATCAAAATGTACATAAACCAAATAAAACTCCTTTTTTAAACTAAACCTAGTGTTTACTTTTAATTATTATTAAAAAAAAAAACTCTTAGTTTCATAATTGATGAAATTTTATTTGAAATATGTTTGAATTCACTAATATCAAGGAAATGGAATTACAAATAATTGGGGGAATGCCGGTTCGCGAATGCAGGATATCTACATAAATGGACGACATGCTTCCAAAGAGTCAATACGTTAAACGCTAAAGAAAAAATAATCTACCTATTAAAATTTTTTATAATTCATATAAAATATTGTGAATATTTATGAAATTACTATACTTAAATGAATTTATTACTAGATGTATTATGCTATGCATATTAATGGAGGAAAATAATATTGTTAAATAATAGCATTAATAAAACTAATGTTTTAAAAATAAGATTTTTATTTTCCTTTCTGCTGATGAAGATAATATCTTTGTTTAAGCTCGTGATATGAGTTTAAGAATTTATTATTGCTTTTAAAATAAAAAAAAAGTAACATAAACCTAATTAATGTATCCTTATATTGGAAGAGATAAAATTTAATAATAACCATCGCACGAGTTAATGTAGTTAATGCCTTTCTTTTGTTCATTAAAGAAATAATAATATTGAAACATTGTATGTTTTTTACACCTTTAAATTCTTCTACAGATAATAAGCTCCATTTTGAGATTAAGAAGTTTTTCTATTCTTTCCGTCAAAAGAGTTAAAAAGTTGAGCTTTAATTATGACTCTAATTAATAAATAGAAGTCGTGTCGGATCCTTTAGAAACGAGATGAGATGAGATGATGCTTTTATAGGCAAAGCTTCACTCATTCTTCAAAGACTATGTTCGGTTTTAAAAGCGTATTTTTTTTTTTACTAAAACGATTTATGATACTTTAAGTAAATAAGAGCATTACCCTTCTGGCATTATTATTAATTTTTTAAAATAACTTCAATATCTAAAATAATTCAAAGGTCACTCGGACTTTTTTGTTTAAATTAGATTTTAATAAAACGAAAGTAGAATGCAAAAAAAGTAAAAAAGGGGTTTTTATTATTATAAAAATGTTGACTTTATTACTTAAAATATATATTTTTAAAAAAGAATAAAATTAGTTACGTAATAAAAAAAAAGTACATACACTTAATAATACAATAATATATGATTTTTTTAATAAATTTTTTTATTTTTTTGAAAATTTAAGAAACTTGTGTAATCAAGGCAGATAGGTGAGTTTTTAGAAACTATCCCTACAAAATAAAAAAAAACAGGAAAGCAAGTTAATAAAAGCGTTGTAAAATCAGAAATAGAAATATTCCACTTCATTAAGGGTAGACTTTTAAGGGAAGAGAATACCGGTAGAGTATAACTTCGACATATTTTTTCAACTAACAAAAATTAATGTATCAAAATCGACCCTCAAAGAAAAAAAAAAAAAAAAAAAGATAAAACCGGGACGAATTTGGAATTTTTTTTTCGGAAAGCAGTTTGGTTTTGCTAATCACTTGTAAAAAAAATCTTCCCGTACCCTCATACTCCGAAATCATTTTACTTATTAGGGACAAAATGATGCTGAAAAAATATCAAAATAGCTGAAAAAAGTTTATGGATTTTCAGTTTAAGGTGTCTGTTTAAATGTTTATATAAAATTCTTGTTTTGAATTTTAATATAAAATCAAATGATTTTAAAATTAATATCAATAAAACCATTTTGCATAAGATTTTTAATATTTTACAACACCTGCTAAAGTCGGGGGATGTGAAATCGTCTAGCAAGAATTTGCAAAAATCCTAGATCCGCCATTGTATGATATATATTTACATTTTGCAAATTCATCCCGCGTAAATAATATAATAAATCGAATCGAAATATTGAAATGTGGAGTATTTGCTGAGGGTGGCCGAGAGATGATGAGAGGCTAGGCTGGCTTTGTCTGCGTATTTCTCTCTCTGTATGTGATAAGGGGAGGTAGGGAGGGTCCTTATCGATTTTGCCGCCCCGGGCGTCGTCCTTTGCAACCCTCACGACTCAGGACTCAATTCCTCATTGCAACTGTGAAAAGCAATCCTTCAAAAGCGCCCTTCTCTCGAAATACAATGAGAAAAATACATTTTCAACATACGAAGAAAGAAAAAAAAAAAAATAAAAAACTACCCCTACTTAAGAACAACCCACGCGATCAATTTTCAAGTGGACGCCAACACTCGCTCACCTCGATTCTTATAAATAGAGTGAAAATATTGAAAAGAACAAAGCTTTTTTTTGTTCGAGCTAAGAATAATTTTATTAATTAGACATATTCCATTTTGAAAAAAAGGCAGGTAAAATTAACTTGTTTTATTCTTGTCAATTCATAAAGGCTATATTTGGATGTCTTTCACCACGTATAGAATAGATAGAAAATGTCTGGCTTAACTTTCAATAATAGTCCTCAAAATTTATCAAGATTATTATTATTATGTGAAATTCCTACCCGGATTTATTTGCTTATTTGTCAGAGGTGCTTCGTGCACCAAACTGAGTCGAAATTCAAGTCTGACTTTGAGTTTCCTTCATGGAGGTTCAAAGTAGACCTATTGCATGTTAAATGAGATTATACTCTGAACCCTAAAATGGTGCAAATTTCCATTTCCAGTTCTGGGACCAAAGTCGGACCTAATGGCAATAAAAGTTAGGGCCTATTAGTAAATGGTATGGCCTCAGGGTTCACTGTCCGAGCTAGGTTGGCTTACTGTGCTCTAAATAGGACCTATTCAGGACCAGAAGGATAAAAGAAAGAACTAAATACTCAGGAAGATACACACCTCAAACCTAACCGGCCTCTGCCCGTAGCCATCTATCGACACCCCGTGAAGGATCATTTCCTATCTTTAACTCCACCTCCTGCATTCCTTTCTAGCTAATGAACTAATCCTATGACTAGTTCCTTTTATTTAACCTCTACTATACTAAGGAGAAAGTCCATGTTTGAAGGGGTACTCCCTCAGCACGTGTACTCCTTTAGAAAATGCATTACAGAGAGGGAAAAAAATGCATTCTCGGCCGATGTCTTTTAACAGAGGGAGCAGGGGGTTCAAAAAAGTTCTTGACTTGGAAAAAAAGAAGATAAAATTTTCAGCAAATTTTTTATTCAAAAATTTATAAAATGATTATTTCCAAATATTTTGGAGACCTAATGGCGCTTCTTCTTTAGTGGATATACAGTATAATAAAAGGAAAAAAAGAGACATTTGTAAGAATAGAGGGGTTAATCAAAATAATGTTTCGAAAAATTCGTAGTGAAAGTGTTTAAGTATGTAAATAAAAAATTTTTCGAAATATTTCTTTTGTAGATCCACTGAAGGAGTGCCATTAAGTCTCCGAATTATTTGGAAACAATCACCTTATATTTAATAAAAAATTTCGCGTTTTTTTTTTTTTTTCAAAGTAGGCCTAAACCAACTTCAGTAATACCACTTAAGAATAAAAAAGTTCTTAATTTAATTAGCTTTACTATTAATCTAATAAAATATATGAGAATAATTTAAATACCGAAAATACCATTTGGGGAGGGGTTTTGAAAACTCCCCTTCTAATGGGGAGAATAGCTACACTTCTTTTTTTTCAACTAGGCCTAATAAAATATTATTTTTACGGCTTCTTTTGATGATCTGTTTGAAATATTAGATAATTTTTAATCCTGTCTTAAAAGAAATAATAAATAAAAAAAAATCCAATCGTAGGTAATGAAATTAAATAGGTAGTTGCTAATGAGTAAATGATTTAAAAGTCATCTAATGATAGCTATTAATTATCGGAATGAATGAACCGGCTTTAATTCTGGTGTTGAAGCTTCTGCTCTCTCCCTGGGGGTCTGATCGTCGTGGGATTGTTTTGGGTAATCAGGGTTTGGGTTGCCTGTTTCGGTTTCTAATAGCAAGACCTCCCCCCCCCCACTCCCTTCCAATCCCTAAAAGGATGACTCATTTGCTAAGGGTCAGGTTTCCTCCAATTCTCCGACCTACGACAAACCTCGCTCTGATCCAATTCGACTTCAGAGTGAGGGACTGAATTACGCCATATTGGAATATCGAAATTGGATAAATTGAATGTAATTTTTAAGAAAGAATATATTTATTATTTTTTATTTTTCAATATCAATATGCGAGCGTAAATGGAATTCGTTATAAATAAAATATGATTCAAAAGCCTCTAGGGGAAAACCATTTCATATAATCGAGACTTTTGAAACAAATTTTGACAAATAAAAAAATGTTAATAAATAAAAAAAAAAATAAAACAGTCGAATTAGAATAATAAAATGTTTATCAAAGCGAAAAAAGTATTAAGAAAAAAACGATATTTCATATATCCTATTGGCTTTATTCCTAGGGGTATTGAAAAAAAATTTAAACATAAGATATGAAAAGAGTAATAAAATTCGATGCTAGAGCCTATAAAGAATAAAGTAATTGGAAAATTTAATTATTATAGCTATCCAAATATTAAAAGAAGAATAATATTTTTTTTTAATTAAAAATTCACAATTTCGTGTGGCTTTTTTTAAAAGTTACGTTCCGGTCAGTCATTCTGTGGTCATTTTCAGGGTAAAATTTATATACTAGCCGATAAGTCTAGACTTTCAATTCAGAAAGTAAATTTCTAGATGTAAGAAAAAAAAAGCGATTTACCGATAATGGGGATTATTTTAAGAAAGTTCATCAAAATTTGGATTATTTTGTTTTTTATAAATGTATCATCATATTTATTGAACATACCTCATGAATTCATTTATTGAACAATAATAAATAATAAATACGGTTTTATGTATAAAATATACGTAGGCCGAATTTTCAAAAAAAAAAAAAAAAAAAATTATATTTATATTGATTAAAGCCTGAACTTTTCACCTGAGAGAATTTTCAATAAAGCCCGAGAACTCGGAGGCTTTAGTCAGTACAAATATAATTTTTTTTTCTAAATTAGTCAAGACAATATTTTTCTAAGAGCTTTCATGATTGACTAATACACTGAGGAACCTTTAAACATCTATTTCGGATTTGCTAATCTTTTTTTTTGGGGGGGGGGAGGAGGGAAACAATTTAAATTATAAAAAAGAGTAAATTTGTAAGTAGAGATTATTACAATGTTTTTTTACTTTTTTTAAAGGAAGAGGCCTCCTATACCAAACGTCGCGGGTTCGGACCCAGGCAGTCCGATGATTTTATTTAAGCCATTTGGATGCCAGATGGCTTAAATAAGAATGTCTGGACCCCCAATATATATATTAATTACAACGGTTATCGTCTAAAGTCTTAAATGGCCTGAGTTGCCGAAAAGACTGTGTGAATGTGTGTGTGAGAGTGAGTGTGAATAAGAAAAAAGTGTGAATGTTAAAAAAAAAAAAAGGAAGAGACTAGGGTGATGATTAGAGAAGGTAGGCAGCCAGAAAATAGTGATTATTTTCAGCGAACGCTTCGTCCCCATTTTCAAGAAATTTTCAATGCTTAGGTGGATTATAGGGGTGCATACCATAATATATATTTCAAAAATAGACATTTGAATATACTATAAAATAATAATTGTATGTGAAATATAATTTCTATAAATGGCGTTTATAATGTAAGTAGTGCCGATCAAGATTAAATGACATTGAATCACATGAGGAGGCGATTAGCCGAGGGGGGATAAAGCAGTTAAGCTGAGTTGAAGACAACGCAAGTTAAAATCCACAAAATTATCCAACTCGATTTAAGATTCCTCCTCCTGAGAAAGGAAACTGGAATCCGTCTCAGTACTATTGAGAGTAACCACAATGTGTCAGATCTGGCAAAATGACTGAAGAGAAGAGAATCAACTTATAAATATAATTATTATTTTAGAGTATAAACAAATGTCTATTTATACTTTTGTATGCATCGCTTCACCAATGCATCAACAATTTCTTCTTCTGATAGTGGGTGAGAGTTCCAAGTTCCCGAAACGTCGACGAAAATAATTAACTTATTTATTATTTACTCGCTGCCTACCTTCTCTTCCCCTTTAAAATCATCAAAACAGTCTCCCATATAGAAGGCCCTTATTGGACCAGGCCAGGCTTCCAGAGCTTCGGCTCAATAAATAAATAAATATTTTCCTATATTCAAGTTAATTTAAAAACTTGAAACATCTCTTCTGGTGAGATAAACAATAACAAATATCAAGTTTTTTTGAAAGTGCCTATATTGAAAATATCTTCTAGTGGAAGTTTCAGTCAGTAGAAATTATTATAGTTTTTTATTTTTTTTAGAAAGAGCCTGCCTGAGTTCTGGAAGCCTGGCCTGGCCCAGTAAGGGCCCGTGGAATTTTCCTATATGGACTCTTTCTTAAAAAAAAATCATTGTGTGGTTTTATGAATCCACGAATGCAAGTGAAACTTTTTTTCGGATCGTAGGCGTTTAACTGAAAATTTTCAGAAAATTATTCAATTAAGGGTATTAAAATCGCCTTTTTAATCTTAACCTAATAATTGGAAAATGAGAAATCAAAAGACGCATGTTAAAAACTGAGAGCAATATTTATTTAGTAATTGAAGATTTGAATCATTTTAAATTATTTTAAAAATTATATTTTATCAATTTAAAAATTGAATAATTAAATCTCACAATTATTTTTTATAATTCGTGATATGCCTGGTATATTAAATTTCAACTTTCCTATTTTTGTCGTCACGGCTTATAACGCGACATGCTGATAGAAGAACGAAAAAATTTGAGAGGATCAAATAAAAGTTTCACTTTAAAAAAAAAATAATAATTTCTACTGACTGAAACTTACATTCAAAATTTTCAATATAGGCACTTAAAAAAAAATCTGGTGTGACTGGCGCAGAGCACACACTTTCTCTTACCTTCGGTAATCGAAAGTTGTGTACTGTGCTTGTCACACCAAATTTTTGTGTCGACATGTATTTAGTTCCCGGCCAGTAGGGAATATTTGAATTCAGATGTAAAATTATGGGAGAATATTTATTTTTTGTTACCATGGCAACCATTTCTCCTATCTTTCCTATGAAGCACAAGAGTAAAGTGGGCTTCAAACAATTTTGAGGGCAAAACGAGAATATACTTTGAAAGAGCATCTAAAAAATAATTGATTTTTGAATTTTAATCAAAATCGTTAGAGCGAATTTTGAGAAAATCGAAAAAAACTGAAAAAAGTACATCAGTAAAGTACTAGTACTCTTTGGCCGATTTTGATTAAAAGCTTATTTTTCCGGTCCCGGGAGGTATTTAACTTAAATATACAATTTCAACCTCCTAGCTCAATTCCTTCATGCTTAAAATTGAACACACACACACACAGACAGACCATGTCGCGAAAACCACTTTTTGGATTCAGGGGACCTCAAAACGTGAAGATCCATCAAAATCTCGACATCGAATTTTTGACATGAATCCAATACTTTCTCTCTATATATATATTACATATATACATAGGTAAGAGAAAGTAAAAAACTTGATATTTGTTGTTGTTGTTTATCTCACCTGAAGAGGTGTTTCAAGTTTTTTAAATTAAATTGAAAGAAATTTAATTTAGAAATTAATGAAGTTGCAAGAAGGAGGCTGTTTTTGTGGAATTCCATTTAACACGCTAATGCTATTAAGAAATTCATTATCTTTTTATTTTGTTTTTTAATCGGATTTTTTTTTTAATACATGAGAAATTATTATTAAACAATTTTGAATTTGTTAATTATTTTTCAAGAGATAAAAAAAAATTGTTTTGTTTTTAAATAAACAAAAAAAAAAGGTGAAGGAGAAATTTTTTTTTTTTAATCGTAAAATTGTAGAGTAAAGAAAAAATCGAAGTGTTGATGCTGGGAAAAGGCAAAAAGACTTAGGGCCTCTGGTCGCCATGTGCTCTCGACAGACATAATTCAAGGGATGTGTCTTCCGGAAGTCCCTTGGGAACAAAGCCTCAATCCTGAGTCGTTGCGACTTCGACCCCTTGCTTGCTCACGATTAAATCCCTTGAGGGTGCTATTAGCTCCCAGCTAACTGAACTATCCAGTTACTTTTACTTCCCTTAGCCTCCGGACAAATATTTTAATTTGTACTATGTACTTTATTAGCAAGTACTATATGTATAATCCTTTTATTTATTTATTTTTTTTTTTTGGTGAAATGTTTACATATCTCTATTTATTTTATTTTAAGCTAATATTTGCTAACTAGAGAGAAATTTTGAAGTTTATAAACTTTGTTACCAAGTTTATTTATCAATGTAAAGAAAGACATGCAAAGGAATATTTAAGTTTTTTTTTTTTTTTTAAATATCCTCGGCATCTTAGGCCATATCCATATAGACTTTAACGATACTCAAATTATTTTAATTGCGATATAAACTAGTTGTTTGTATACCACATCCTCATAATTACGATATATATTGCGAACCAATTATTTATACCACTTGGTATCCAAATAAATGTTCAACTCTCTGAGCCGCACTCCTTGGCTTTCAGATTATCAATATTGACATTTCTCAACATCTCTAACCTCTCGGTCACAGGCGAGGGGTTTTAAAATGATTGACCGAATAATGAGAATAAAAAAAAAAAAAAAAAAAAATGAAAAGAAAGATAATAATAAATTTCCTTGTATTATGTGGTGACGAAATTCGTTTTTGGTTCCTGCAAGGTAGGCAAGCCAATTGACTCAAACGCTACTGAATTTCCTAAACCTCCTCTAGAGGGATTATTTACATGTAGTTAATAAATCTCACTTGAGAACCAGGGACAGATTAAAGGGAGGGGTGCGGAGAGGGCACGCTCCGAGGAAAAAATGAAAAGTTTTAAAAACTAGTCATCTAAAGAAATTATGATTAATCTTAAGGAAGGTAGATTTGCAGCCAGGAGAATAGAAAACTATTTTAATTTTTCGGACTTCAATCGCGTTCTTCTTTGGGATCAAAGATTGTTAAAAATCACATATGGATTTTGTTGTGGCATGTATAAAATATTTGAACAATATTGACAAAGGACTCTGTGCGTTATTTTTTCCAATTGCGACAAAAATTTATTTAATTTGAAATGGCTAGCTAGCAATCAATTTAAATAAATAGGGACGGGGTCTAAATGGCCATAAATGCAGGAAAAGACCTTTGAAAAAAAAAAAAAAAACGCCCACACCGACAAAAGTGCATTAATCAGTCCCTGTTAGAACTCTAACAATTAAATCATTACTATCTGTCTTTGGCTTGCCTACCTTGCAGGAATCATCGCGAACTAATTTTTTCTACAAAACGCAATTTATAGCTGTGATGTTATATTCATAAGAGGGTAGAAAAATGGGAAATACCCCTAGAGTTTTTACTTTATTTAATCCACACAGCTGACGTTTCGGTTCCGTATTGAAACTACTTCAGACGAAAAATCATTATGAAAGTGTCCCAGTGGATTTTAAACATTGTTGAACCAAACCTTTATAAATTTATTATACATATAAATGTTTGGTTCAACAATGTATTAAATCAACTGGGAGACTTTCATAATTACTTTCGTCAGGTATATAATATTAATATAATATTGATTTATTTTTACATTTCTATTGGTTGTAATACTTAGATTGTTTTTAATACCACTTGTAGATATATGTATAATTATAGCTCTGAAGAAGGTTCGAACACGGAACCGAAACGTCAGCTGTGTGTTTTAAATAAATGAAGTCTACGTCTCTCATTTTAATACCTTCTTATGAATAATTATTTCTACAATAATCACCTCAACAATTCTAGTGATTTTTATTTTTTTCAAATAGTAAACATTAATGATTTCTAGATACTACCCTGTGCGACAATGATATGAGATCTCGGCCAGAGGTTCACTTCCGCGACTAACAATCGATTGAAATAAAAAGGAACTTGGTCCAGGGCCGGAACTACGAGATTTTTAGGGGGGCAAAATTTAATATGCCGCCCTCTCCTTAAAATTTTCTATACAAAATTCATATCATTTTAACTTTTTTTTTAGTAAATCTTTCTTTAACTGCCGCCCCCTGATATGTGCCGCCCGGGGCACATGCACCCACTGCCCCCCCCCTCCCCTAGATCCGGCCCTGACTTGGCCTAAATGGTTTCTTATGTTTCGCTTCTGCTTCAATATTTATTAATTAATTCACTTAAAATAAAAGAAAATCAAGGAAGGGGTTTATTAAATGTTATTCATTGTGTGGGTGTATTTTAGATCCTATTACATTTACTTCTCACGTCTCCAACCTACAATCCAGCTTTTAGAGCATCTTGTTTCACCCCTTGGGATATTTTCTCTCTGATCAACACTACTCTTACTTTAGGGGATCGCCTATTGCGTCTTTTGTGCCGGCATACAAACATTTTCCTAAAATTAATACAAATATCGTCAAAAATACTTAATACTATCTCAATTAATGGTTCGTGATCTGATAAAAAATTAAAAAAAAATTCAAATGAGATTAACTATCAAATCCAGATGTTTTAAAAAAGGCCTACTATTTTTTTAATGACTCAAGTTTTTTTATTTAATACTCGATGTCAAACACAGATTTCCGTAGTGCACTTTAAAAAAATTAAAATAAAGAAAAGCTATCGTAATCGTAACCAGTTCTGTAGACAAATCTATACGAAAAATATGAGAAATTTTAATGTTTTATATTTTTATATCGTCAATGTAGAGTGACGCAGAGATGATAAAATCAAATATGAATGGCTATTTTTTCAGCAGGGTTGGATGAAATACACAATTGTATTTTTCAATGAGTTTTATTTGACCTTATATTTCGAAGGCACTGAAGGCTCTTCTTCATCAGAGGTTTTAACTAAAATATAAAAACAACCATTGATTTTTTTCCAAAATGATATAAATGTTTTTTATATGAAAATTAGTTAGAATTCAACATTCACCTTAACCTCATACACTCCAAAACGTGTAAGTCACAGCCAAGATAACGTTTTTCTTCAAACTTCTTATCTTGGCAGTGGATGTACAACGTTTTGGAGTGTATGAGGTTAAGGTGAATGTTGAATTCTAACTAATTTTCATATAAAAAAGATTTGTATCATTTTGGAAAAAAATCAAAAGTTGTTTTTATATTTTAGTTAAAACCTCTGATGAAGAAGAGCCTTCAGTGCCTTCGAAATATAAGGTCAAATAAAACTCATTGAAAAATACAATTGTGTATTTCATCCAACCCTGCCGAAAAATGGCCTTCTTTATTTGATTTTATATTTTCTTTTGTCGCTCATATCAGATAAAGGAATATCTTCCAGCCACAAAGACATAGCTCAAGATAAAGGAATGAGAGTTTTAAACCCTGGAAGATCTTGTACAAGCTTAAATAACAAATAAATAAGAGTAACAAAGGAAGAGGTTCACATTCACAAGTTAAGTTTCCCGCCTTAATCGACAAATGTTTAAATTAAAGTGACTACTACTGAAAACGTTTAAAATTAAAAGATAGGCAATGTTAAGAACAGCTAGTATTTATTAAATTCCAATATTTGACGATGGTATCAACCAAGAAGCAAAATGCTAGATGTTAAGTAGCAATGAGGAGGCGATTAGTCGAGGGGATAAAGTAGTTAAGCTTATAATCCTGAATTGAAGACAACGCGAGTTCAAATCCACCTCATAGCAAAAAATTATCCAACTCTATTTTAAATGCCTTCTCCTGAGGGAGAAAACGGGAACCCAGCTCAGTATTATTCCCATGAAAGCAACTCCTCAGAGTAACCACAACGTGTCAGGTCTGTCAGAATACCGATACATTTTGTCTACAATTATTTCAATATTCCAATGTAATTATTATTGTATATCAGACAATTGTGGGAACTAGTCCATTTCACTGTCATTTTAATTAAAAATTCAGTTTTATTACTTATTAAATTAATTATTAATTATTACGTTAAATGAAAATTAAACATGATTTTTGAAATATTAATATAATTTTAAAAAAAATTTACTTTTACATTATTTGACTAAATAAAATCAAACAGTTTAAGAGCTAATGGATTTTCAATTACATGCTGCCTTGAAACGTTTTTTATTTATTACTAATTGAAATGTTTTATAAACGGAATAAAGCTCCTGGACCATAGCATAGTGGGAAAGAGCTCATGCCATGTGGTTAGGGGTCAGAGGTTCGTTCTCCGGCTACCATTTCATTTGGAATAAACAGTGGCCAGGTCTAAATGGCCTTACATGCCGAAAAAGAACTTAAATAAAAACTGATAATATAAATAATTTTAAGAAAAAAGCATATTAAATGTTTGCTCCAGATGAGATTTCGATGATTTATTACTAATTTGAGGATAAATATATGCAAGAAAAAAGGCCTAAGCATTCAAGGCCCAGCCACCTCTGAACCTGTCACCTACTAAACCTCAAAAACAAATCTAATAAAAATTTCAAATCACCACAAATTCAAAGAAGCTTCAGATCTCAAATAAAAGACCGAATCTAACCGAACTGAATTCATCGAAACGAATTATAAATCTCTCAAGTAACGACACTCTGGGATTTGTTACAGAATCATCATCATTTCCACTAAAGAGTTAATTAAAAATTAATAATTTAGACTAAAAATGTGCATAAAATACAGTCTGGAAAGAAAGAGGGAGCAGCTATCAAATGATACTAATTATTAGCCATATCTTTCTTTCCAAATATATAATACAACGTTTCTGTCTCTCATTCTATGGCCTTCTTCAGGTATAATCTAAGAGTCTAGAGATTTAAATTAAATTGAAACTTAAATTGAATTCGAAATTATTAATTTGTTAATTAATAACAAGAACTATGTAAGTTTTCACTTCCAAATGTACAGTGAGGGACAATATTAAGTCCCACCCATGAGTTTTCTACATGTGATTATGTCATTGTTTTTAAAAAAATATTATATATTTTTTAATGGAAACTTTCATGGTTCAAACCTAGAAAATCTCCAATAAAGATTTTCATTTTCTTTCATAAAAACAATGAATTAATCACAATTAGGAAACGCATGGGTGGGACTAAATATTGACCCTCACTGTACCTGTTATTATATTTTGTAATAATGTTTTTAATATAATATTTGTATTATATGTATTATCGTTTTTTTAACTTTAATTAAATTTTATCCATCTGCTGGCCGTTAAAAAGGTCTCCTTTTGGAATAAATAATTTTATATTTTTCATTTAAATACTACAGATTTGTTTTATTTATAATTTATTTAGAAAATCAAAAAAGGCTTTCACCTCCTCTCCCGGGGTAGGAGGGGGTGGGGACCATTCACCTTTCTGGGACCACCACTGAAGTGGATCATTACATTAATTGATTGCGACCATATTATGAATTTAAACTCGGCTCTATTATTTAATGAGTAATTGCTATATATTGGGAAACCATTAAATATAAATAACGAACAGAGAGTATTTGCAAACCTCGAGAATTAAGCTGATTTATAAGTTTAAAGAGAATAAATTGATTATTATTATATAAACAACTTACTACTTGAACGAGATTGAAATGAATGTAACATATATCCCCTGGAGATGCTTACCTGAAACAAAAAGAAAAAAAATTATTATTATGAGTGAATAAAAAAAAAAGAAAAATTGAGTCTATTTGTTTTATAAAAACAAACATGACTTGAAATTATTTTGGAATGGAGTTAGTAAAAATATGAAGTCAATTTGGTGTATGAATAAAATATTTGTTGGATATCTTAGGGAAAATATAATAGAAAAAAATGGATATAAAAAAAGGGGATTTGTTATGAGAAATGGGTCTCTAAGGGAAATTTCCTTTTTGGAAATCATAAAAGAACTCAATTCCAAATATGTATAAAAATAATAATAATCGCGCAAAACTACCACCCTCACACACCTCTTTTACGATCTAACCGTACAGTCAGTTTCAATATTAACAGACACACTAGAGAATAGAGCCGTGAAGTTAGACAACCAGAGCGCATTGTTGTCTCAAAAAACCCCCTAGTAAAAAAGTTTATTTATTTTCTAAGCACTCTGGTTGTCTAACTTCACGGCTCTATTCTTTAGGGTGGCGGTTAATATTGAAACTGAGTGTACATCTATTTCACTATGAGTATAAAATTTAATTCCATAAAAAAAGATATTTATCCTGTAGATTGTTTAAATGAAATTAAAGCTTAAATATTTTAATTCTTTAAATAATTTCAAATAAGATTAGCTATACACAATTATATCATATTAAAATGAATGATAATTATAATCTGAAAATCAGCGCTGAGAGTTTAAGCCTCTCTCTTTGTGATCTGAGTTAAAATAATGGGATTTATTTAATTTTTAAAATACAAAAGCCAGAAATAATATTTAATGAAAAAAAGGGGTAAATTAATTAATTGCATCCCTTAGGATGATTATTTTTTAATTTTCTTTGGTTGGGTCATCAGGTTTAGCTCGAGCAACTCGTGGTCTACATTTTGTACTCACTATGATGTAAAATTCATTTCATTAAAATGTAATCAAAGAATATACCAAAATGTTAATATAATCTTTATTTAAACATAATTTATTCATCCTTCATAATTAAGCAAATACCCTAATTATTATACATCTCAAACCCGAGTTCCCCTCCGTTTAGGATGATTCATTAATTAATAATATTTAGCTAAGATGCTGACGAAATGGATTCAGATCCCAAAAGACTTTTAAATAAATAAATAAGGGATGTGTCTTGGCAACTAATCGATTATTCATTGAAATTTTAAATTATTTATTATTGCTCCGTTAAAAAATAGAGCCATTAGAGGACCCCTAAGATGAGGATAATAAATAAGCTAATTGCTCATTAAGTGTTAATGTGAAAAAAATGTTGAGGAAAAAAAAGAGAGAAAGACTCGTTCCTTAATACATTAAAATATGTACACTTTGGGGAAAATTAAAATGTGTTATCGAGTCTGAATGATATAAAGTGTGAAATTAATGCTTGGCTAGCTCAATTTAGTTTATTATAAATCAGAGAAAAAAAAGTTTATGCTATAAAATAAAAATTTATAGTTGTGGCGTAACGCGGCTAGATTAAAACCCCACAACAATCGATTTTTTTTTTTAATCTAGAGCCAGGCTATATAAATCTTGATGTGTCAATTTTATGAGTTCTTCAACACTTTGGTTGCATGGCTTTTTGATGAGTGAACGAGATCATTCAGTATTTATTTCTCAGTGAAATGCGAAAGGAGAAGAGAAGGCTACGCCTTGTTATGAGCTCTATGAATAATAGGTTTATGATTAAGAGCAGATCTTCATCTTCCTTATCCCTTTACGGAGTCGAAGCTTTTATTTTTAATGAGATTGAGAGAAAAAGCAAGCCGACTCGTTTGAAGAAAGAAAACTGGCATAAATGAAAGAAGAAATTCCAGCCTCAGATCGGGTAACTCATGGTCGCCTCTTAAAAATTGACCCGAGCCAAATTTATATCAAAGAAGATCAAAGAAGTTTTATCATTCAATTTTTTTTTTTTTAGGATTTATTATCGAGCGAGAAAGTTTCGATTCCTTAAAATTGACCATCATCAGGCTTATGAAACAAAATTATATTGTAAGATGCTGAATCTCTCATAAAGAAATTTGTTACGTGAATATTTATTTTTCTTGAATTTTTATAAGGGATGTAGCGTTTTATCTAATTTTGTTTGGTAGACGTGATGATAGTCCTTGTTAAGGGACTGTCATCTGCTGATATAAAATTCAGAAAAAAGAAAATCTATTAAGGAGTAAACATTCCTAATTTATATTAATAAAATTCGTGAATTTTAATTAAGCCGAACTGTATCGTAATTATGCTAGATTTGTCGAGTCTAACGATTTTTAATAAAATTCATAAATTAATTATATTTTAAATATTCTTTGAAATTTCCTAATCCTTATTCATCCAATTGTTTGTATCAGATAGAAAAAATATAGATGATTTTCTTCGGTCTAAATGGAAATAAGAAAAATTGCTGGTACATTATAAGCAAAAAAAAAGTAATAGACGACACAAAAAATCTGGTGTTACAACACATTACACACGGTGATGAGACTTGAGTTTCACACATCAGTCCAGAAACAAAGCGCCAATCAATGGAATGGCACCATTTAAATTCTCCAAAAAAGCCGAAAAAAGCCAAACAAATTTTGAGCACCAGAAAGGTTATGGCTAAAGCTTGGCGGCATAGAAGGCATAGAAAAACTTGTAAAACGTTATGACAAGTGTTTAAATTTAAACGGCGACTATGTAGAAAAGTAACCTAAGTATCAAATAGTATGTAAATAGTCACTTATTAAAGTTTTTATACAAAAACGTTCTTTACTTTCCGAATGACCCTCGTTATCATTTTAGATGCGGCCCGCGGATGGATTTCGGAAGTGATCCACAAGATCATTTGGGTTGGCTACTGTTCTAAGTGATCATTAATTTCTTTAAAGGCTTCAAGGCTTATTTCATTAATTTTTAAATATAGAATGAATAAATAAATAAAATCAAAAATTAAATCATTATAATAAATAAATATTCAATTTTTTTAAATAAAAAAATGACGTTTGTAAGTATCTCAATTAAAAAATCACGAGTTTTTTTTTTTAATAGCCTAATATTAACTTAAAACCATAAAGATTACATTAATAATTGGCAATATCCATATGTTTCCATTTTAATTGCTTCAAATGGCTTAAAATGCTCTAATGTTTGTAATTTTTTTTATTCTTGTTTTATTTATTCATCATAATATAGCTACGTATATTTTAAAGCTAATAGCTTTGGCTTGTATAAAATTGTTTCACTTTATACAAGTGACTGCGCATTGTGCGTTGTTAAACTAAATCTCATGGTGAATATTTAAATTTTTTTTTTTTTATTTAAAGTAATTTGAAATGGATGTCTATGTAGGCTTGACAATATTTGTAAATATTGGCCCAAACATGTTACAAATTGTGTTTGACACAAGGGCGGATACAAGGGGGGGTAAAGGGGGTGATTACCCCCCCCCGAGATTTGGAAAAAATACCTTTTTTTTGCAAAAGAATTTATTTTTCACGTAAAATTTTAAAAATTAATACTTAAAAATTTGATTTCTATTTATATTCTGGCAAACAAGTACAGAATGCGCCTTTAAATTACTGAAATTAAGAAAAAATAGTGTGGGTCAGATTCCAGGCAGTCCGATGATTTTATTTAAGCGATGTGGTATCCAAATGGCTTAAATAAAAAGGCTTGGACCCCAAATGGATATATTAATAACATACGAGTATCGTTAAAAATCTTAAATGGCCTAACTTCCTGAAAAGACTGTAGGAATGTGTGTGTGTGTGAGTGTAAGTGTGAATGAGAAAAAGGTCCGAGTGATTAAAATTTTTTTTCTTTTATTTGTTTGTATATTTTTTGTTTACTTTCTCTTACCTCTATGATTAAAATTCATAATTATTTTTTAGATGCTCTTTAAAATGTATATTCTCATTTGGCCATTGAAATCTTCTGAAGACCACTTTACTCTTCTACTTCATAGGAAGGATAGGAGAAATGGTTGCCATGGTAACAAAATATAAATATTTTCCCATACTTATAAATTTTACAACTTGAAATTCGAATCGATTTTTGACAGGAATCCAATACTATCTATCTTTATATTAACAAATATAGAGTTAAGAGAAAGTAAAAATTTAATAAATAAAGAGTATGTATATAAACTCATAGATTAGACAAAAAAAATTGAATAGTTAATTTTATTCAAAGACCTTAGAGTGGATTTTGATTTAAGAAAAAAAAGTAATATTAGATGAAGCTCAGGAACCTTTTTCACAATATTCAAAAGGATTCAGACCAAGAGGATCAATTAAAAGTAAAAAAGATTTTTAAAACAAAACTATTTTACAATGAATAATGTCATTTTTTGGCAAAGACGAAAATATTTTGTAACTGTTTCTTAGACACACATCGTACTGCGTCCTACTGCCAGGTAAACAATTGATGTCAACAAATTAGCTCTTCAGATAATTTAGGTAAGTAATTTATTTATCATTTCTATATGTAAAGCGCTAGCCATTCATTTCCGGTGTATGTAGCCTTTGAAAACTCTCTTGCTGATTTGCTATAGTCAGATATGTGCAGACAAAGAGGGAAATTTGAAACTTTAAAATTCTGCAATTGCTCTCCGAAGGCAAGAGATCTTTTGAGTTCATGATAGTCTTTTAAATTCTACTCAGGGCTTATAGTACAAATTTCATCAAAATTCGACTTGCAAGATTCAAGTTATTAAAAACTCAAAAATAGGTGGACCCGGGATCATTTTGAGTTCATCCTAGTCTTTTCTATTCTATTTTGACCTTAAATTCCAAATTTCATCAAATTTGGGCTTACGGGGTCCAAGTTATTAAAAACTCAAAAACAGGCGGACCCGGGATCATTTTGAGTCCATCATAATCTATTCTATTCTGGCCTTAAATTCCAAATTTTATCAAATTTGGGCTTACGGGGTCCAAGTTATGAAAAACTCAAAAATAGGTGGACCCGGGATCATTTTGAGTTCATCCTAGTCTTTTATATTCTACTCTGGCCTTAAATTCCAAATTTCTTCACATTTGGACTTATGGGGTTCAAGTTATTAAAAATCTAAAAATAGGTGGACCCGGGATCATTTTGAGTTCATCCTAGTCTTTTATATTCTACTCTGGCCTTAAATTCCAAATTTCTTCACATTTGGACTTACGGGGTCTCAAGTTATGAAAAACTCAAAAATAGGTGGACCCGGGATCATTTTGAGTTCATCCTAGTCTTTTATATTCTACTCTGGCCTTAAATTCCAAATTTCTTCACATTTGGACTTATGGGGTTCAAGTTATTAAAAATCAAAAATAGGTGGACCCGGGATCATTTTGAGTCCATCATAGTCTTTTATATTCTATTCTGGCCTTAAATTCCAAATTTCTTCACATTTGGACTCACGGGGTCCAAGTTATTAAAAACTCAAAATAGGCTGGACCGGGATCATTTTGAGTTCATCATAGTCTTTTCTATTCAACTCTAGCCTTAAATACCACATTTCATCAAATTTGGGCTTACGGGGTCCAAGTTATGAAAAACTCAAAAATAGGTGGACCCGGGATCATTTTGAGTTCATCCTAGTCTTTTCTATTCTACCCTGGCCTTAAATTCCAAATTTTGTCAAATTTGGACTTGTGGGGTTCAAGATATTAAAAATCTAAAAATAGGTGGACCCGGGATCATTTTGAGTTCATCCTAGTCTTTTCTATTCTACCCTGGCCTTAAATTCCAAATTTCATCAAATTTGGACTCACGGGGTCCAAGTTCTGAAAAACTCAAAAATAGGTGGACCCGGGATCATTTTGAGTTCATCCTAGTCTTTTATATTCTACTCTGGCCTTAAATTCTAAATTTCATCAAATTTGGACTCACGGGGTCCAAGTTATTAAAAATCTCAAAAATAGGTGGACCCGGGATCATTTTGAGTTCATCCTAGTCTTTTATATTCTACTCTGGCCTTAAATTTTAAATTTCATCAAATTTGGACTCACGGGGTTCAAGTTCTGAAAAACTCAAAAATAGGCGGGCCCGGGATCATTTTGAGTTCATCATAGTCTTTTCTATTCTACCCTGGCCTTAAATTTTAAATTTTGTCAAATTTGGACTTATGGGGTTCAAGTTATTAAAAATCTAAAAATAGGTGGACCCGGGATCATTTTGAGTTCATCCTAGTCTTTTCTATTCTACCCTGGCCTTAAATTCCAAATTTCATCAAATTTGGACTCACGGGGTCCAAGTTCTGAAAAACTCAAAAATAGGTGGACCCGGGATCATTTTGAGTTCATCCTAGTCTTTTCTATTCTACCCTGGCCTTAAATTCTAAATTTCATCAAATTTGGACTCACGGGGTCCAAGTTCTGAAAAACTCAAAAATAGGTGGGCCCGGGATCATTTTGAGTTCATCCTAGTCTTTTCTATTCTACCCTGGCCTTAAATTCCAAATTTCATCAAATTTGGACTCACGGGGTCCAAGTTCTGAAAAACTCAAAAATAGGTGGACCCGGGATCATTTTGAGTTCATCATAGTCTTTTCTATTCTACCCTGGCCTTAAATTTTAAATTTTGTCAAATTTGGACTTGTGGGGTCCAAGTTATTAAAAATCTAAAAATAGGCGGACCCGGGATCATTTTGAATTTCTAACACGTTCGCAATAGTCTACTTTTTCTCTATAATCAATAGTTTAAATAGGTAAGAGAAAGAAATAATTTAACTGTTAAAAAATTTTAACAGGAATATCGTTTACTCTACTATTGGAAATATACCCTCTTTCCATCTATTACAAGAAAATATACTAAAAATTATCGAGGAAGCAAATTTATAGAGTCTAAAATATATGCTAGCGCGATCTATTTCAAGAAAATATAACTAAAACCAAATTTACAGGGTCTACAATATATGGTGGCGCGATCTATTAGAAGAAAATATACTAATGATTATTGAAGAAACAAATTTATAGAGTTTAATATATACGCTAGCGCGATCTATTTCAAGAAAATATAACTAAAACCAAATTTACAGGGTCTACAATATATGGTGGCGCGATCTATTAGAAGAAAATATACTAATGATTATTGAAGAAACAAATTTATAGAGTTTAATATATACGCTAGCGCGATCTATTTCAAGAAAATATAACTAAAACCAAATTTACAGGGTCTACAATATATGGTGGCGCGATCTATTAGAAGAAAATATACTAAAAGTTATTTAAAATGTGTTCGGTTATTTTCGGAATATTCCGGAAATATTCGGAAATGTGGTGCCCACAGAATCCTATAGTTATAAGGAAGGATATATTCTAGGACGATTTAGTATCTCACCGGCTGCCGGTGAGTGAACATAAGAGGGGTCTATGTCAATTTGCTCTCTATTAATTAGCATTTAAAAAAATTCTGATAATTTAATAGAAATTCTTAAATAATTATGAATACATGATATAATTTATGATTTTAAATGAATTAAGAAATCTTAATAAGGAATTGGACTTGTTGGATTAGTATTATGGACACATGTATTGGGTATATGGGGAGATGTTGACTCGTCAACGGTCAGCATCCCACCCAACCCGCCCTTAATAGATACTTTTCTTATATAATAATATTACTACCCGAAGCTATCGTCGCCGCACTCCCGAAAATAACCGAAGACTTCCGAGGATTTTAATTCATCTTATTGTTGAAAGGTGGCAGCATAAACTTATAATTTTAATTAGAATTAAAATCCTCGGAAGTCTTCGGTTATTTTCGGGAGTGCGGCGACGATAGCTTCGGGTAGTAATATTATTATATAAGAAAAGTATCTATTAAGGGCGGGTTGGGTGGGATGCTGACCGTTGACGAGTCAACATCTCCCCATATACCCAATACATGTGTCCATAATACTAATCCAACAAGTCCAATTCCTTATTAAGATTTCTTAATTCATTTAAAATCATAAATTATATCATGTATTCATAATTATTTAAGAATTTCTATTAAATTATCAGAATTTTTTTAAATGCTAATTAATAGAGAGCAAATTGACATAGACCCCTCTTATGTTCACTCACCGGCAGCCGGTGAGATACTAAATCGTCCTAGAATATATCCTTCCTTATAACTATAGGATTCTGTGGGCACCACATTTCCGAATATTTCCGGAATATTCCGAAAATAACCGAACACATTTTAAATAACTTTTAGTATATTTTCTTCTAATAGATCGCGCCACCATATATTGTAGACCCTGTAAATTTGGTTTTAGTTATATTTTCTTGAAATAGATCGCGCTAGCGTATATATTAAACTCTATAAATTTGTTTCTTCAATAATCATTAGTATATTTTCTTCTAATAGATCGCGCCACCATATATTGTAGACCCTGTAAATTTGGTTTTAGTTATATTTTCTTGAAATAGATCGCGCTAGCGTATATATTAAACTCTATAAATTTGTTTCTTCAATAATCATTAGTATATTTTCTTCTAATAGATCGCGCCACCATATATTGTAGACCCTGTAAATTTGGTTTTAGTTATATTTTCTTGAAATAGATCGCGCTAGCGTATATATTAAACTCTATAAATTTGTTTCTTCAATAATCATTAGTATATTTTCTTCTAATAGATCGCGCCACCATATATTGTAGACCCTGTAAATTTGGTTTTAGTTATATTTTCTTGAAATAGATCGCGCTAGCATATATATTAAACTCTATAAATTTGTTTCTTCAATAATCATTAGTATATTTTCTTCTAATAGATCGCGCCACCATATATTGTAACCCTGTAAATTTGGTTTTAGTTATATTTTCTTGAAATAGATCCCTAGCATATATTTTAGACTATAAATTTGCTTCCTCGATAATTTTTAGTATATTTTCTTGTAATAGATGGAAAGAGGGTATATTTCCAATAGTAGAGTAAACGATATTCCTGTTAAAATTTTTTAACAGTTAAATTATTTCTTTCTCTTACCTATTTAAACTATTGATTATAGAGAAAAAGTAGACTATTGCGAACGTGTTAGAAATTCAAAATGATCCCGGGTCCGCCTATTTTTAGATTTTTAATAACTTGGACCCCACAAGTCCAAATTTGACAAAATTTAAAATTTAAGGCCAGGGTAGAATAGAAAAGACTATGATGAACTCAAAATGATCCCGGGTCCACCTATTTTTGAGTTTTTCATAACTTGGACCCCGTGAGTCCAAATTTGATGAAATTTGGAATTTAAGGCCAGGGTAGAATAGAAAAGACTATGATGAACTCAAAATGATCCCGGGTCCACCTATTTTTGAGTTTTTAATAACTTGGACCCCGTGAGTCCAAATTTGATGAAATTTAGAATTTAAGGCCAGAGTAGAATAGAAAAGACTATGATGAACTCAAAATGATCCCGGGTCCGCCTATTTTTGAGTTTTTCATAACTTGAGCCCCGTGAGTCCAAATGTGAAGAAATTTGGAATTTAAGATCAAAATAGAATAGAAAAGACTAGGATGAACTCAAAATGATCCCGGGTCCACCTATTTTTGAGTTTTTCATAACTTGGACCCCGTAAGCCCAAATTTGATGAAATTTGGAATTTAAGGTCAAAATAGAATAGAAAAGACTAGGATGAACTCAAAATGATCCCGGGTCCACCTATTTTTGAGTTTTTAATAACTTGGACCCCGTAAGCCCAAATTTGATGAAATTTGGAATTTAAGGTCAGGATAGAATAGAAAAGACTAGGATGAACTCAAAATAATCCCGGGTCCACCTATTTTTGAGTTTTTCAGAACTAGAATCTTGCAGAGTCGAATTTTTCTGTCTCTTCCTTTCTCTTTTCAACAGGCGTCAGACCGTGCGACGGGCCGGCAAGGGCGGATACAAGGGGGGGTAAAGGGGGTAATTACCCCCCCCCCCCCCGCAGATTTGAAAAAAATACCTTTTTTTTGCAAAAGAATTTATTTTTCACGTAAAATTTTAAAAATTAATACTTAAAAATTTGATTTGTATTTATATTCTGGCAAACAAGTACAGAATGCGCCTTTAAATTACTGAAATTAAGAAAAAATAGTGTGCTGTGCGACGAGTCACTCCAAATTACCCCCCCCCCCCGAGAAACACCTCTGGATCCGCCCTTGGTTTGACATAAGGAAACATTTCAAAGAAGTGCCCTGTGCATCAACGAGCTGAACTGGCGACATATTGAATTAAATGTATTATAATCCAATGCATTTTATAATCGGGGAATCACCGGGACAAGAAAATAAAAGAATTTCGGGATTAAAATGAAACATCGCTTGAATTAAAAGAGAAATATGGTGTCATATAAAAATACCATCAAAGATGACGTCACATTTTCCCTATTTTTAATCTTATTGGTTTTGTCACGCAACTTTGAACCAATTTCCTCCAGAAAAAAGGGTGGAAAAAAAAATGAAAGGATTTTATTATATTTTTTTTGTTTTTTTTTTATTTAAACTGGAAAAAAACTGCTTCCTCTAAAATTTGTAATAATAGTAAATCTAAAAATCTGGTGTGAGTGGCGCACAGCACACAACTTTCTCTTACCTTCGGAAATCGAAAGTTGTGTTCTGTGCTTGTCACACCAGATTTTTTGTGTCGACATATATTTAGTTCCCGACAGTACGGAACATTTGAATTCAGATGTAAAATTTATAAGTATGGGAAAATATTTATATTTTGTTACCATGGCAACCATTTCTCCTATTCTTCCTATGAAGCACAAGAGTAAAGTGGTCTTCAGAAGATTTCAATTGCAAAATGAGAATATACATTTGAAAGAGGATCTAAAAAATAATTGATTTTTGAATTTAAAAAAAAATCGTTGGAGCAAATTTTGAGAAAATCGAAAAAAACTGAAAAAGTACATCAGTAAAGTACTAGTACTCTTTGGCCGATTTTGATTAAAAGCTTATTTTTCCGGTCCCGGGGTGTGTTTAATTTAAATATAAAATTTCAACCTCTTAGCTCAATTCCTTCATGCTTAAAATTGAACACACACACACACACACACCCACCCACACACAGACAGACCATGTCGCGAAAACCACTTTTTTGGATTCAGGGGACCTCAAAACGTGAAGATCCATCAAAATCTCGACATCGAATTTTTGACATGAATCCAATACTTTCTCTCTCTATATATATTACATATATACATAGGTAAGAGAAAGTAAAAATGATAGTCAAAAAACATTTCAATATCTATTTAAAAGCGAATAAATAGAGAATAAGTTGAGGAGATAAATCCTTAAAAGAAAAGTAATACCCTTCAACGGACAGAGAAGAGAAAGATAAATTTTATTAATATCAGAAGCGAGACCGGCTGGCCGGCCATCGGGAATTTCAAAGAACTCTCCAGAGGGGATTGGGCACAAAATTTACTTTTAATCGTGGAAATAGAAAACGTGATTTGTGTTTAATTTCTCTTATTCTTTTTTGGTTAAATATTTTTTTTTTTCCTGGAGAGATTAGTAATCACAGTCTACACCAGTTCAAAACTGATTTCATTAAGTAAATAAAGATAATTAATTTTTTTCTATAAATACAGCCTTAATATTGGGAACAACCAGTGGCATCGTTTGAAAGGGGGGGCAGGGGGTGTTTGCCCCCACCCCAAGGGCTATGATTTTTTTTTTTTAATTTTACATTATTCTAAATAAATTATATCTACAAGTATATAAACTGTACAAAATTAAACAATTAAATTAAATATCTTTTGGCCAAATTAGAGTACCTAGTAGTAGTTTGCCCCCCCCCTCCGCCCTCAAGTGAGGTGAAAGTAAGCGTTTGCTTTTTTTGAGTGGTAAAAAGGAGGAATCAGAGGTCAGAGATAAATAAGAAAGATTGGGTTTGTAAACAAGACCTGGAGAATGCCATCAATCCCAAGGGAGTGCTTTTCACCCTCCTTATGTGGAGGGGAGTTCAATTGTTATTTTATTTTTTATCGAACTCAATCTGATTTGAAGTTTTGGAATAATGAAAAATAAGATAAAAAGAAGAGCGGGATAATGTCTTATGGCTGTGGAGATTTAATCAGGAAGACGAAGGAACTTTGCAGCCAGGAGATTAAAATTATTTAATTTTTACTTGCCGACGTTTCGGTCGTCTATCACGACCTTCATCAGGGCAAATAATTGTCAACAATACACGATCTTAGGTATTTTAATGTTTACTGTATATGTATATAAATTAAAAAAAAAAAGAAATTTTACATGTTTACAGTAAACATTAAAATATCTAAGATCGTGTATTGTTGACAATTATTTGCCCTGATGAAGGTCGTGATGACGACCAAAACGTCGGCAAGTAAAAATAAAATAAAATATTTTTTTATTGGTTGCAAAGTTCCTTCGGCTTTCTAATTTTAAAAATTATAAATCAAATTCAAGACCTCCTGTGGCCAAGAGGCAGTCGGAGGCGTAGCGAGGGAGGGGCAAGGGGGGTCATCATGCCCCGAGCGCTACTCACAACGGGGGACACGACCCCAGTTGATATTTGCATAAATCTATTCTTTTGTGACTACGGACCTACGAAGTACTAAATAATAAATATTTATTTCGCAGATAAGATGATATTAATTCCTCTAGTAAATAATGGAGAGAAAAAAAAAAAATATTCAAAAATAAATAAACCCACCGCCGCCTGTTATCTATCAGATAGGCCACCAAACCAACACATCTTATTTTCCTATAGAGCTCTTAACTAATTAAAGAGTGACCAACAACATCAATGCCAAACTTAAACGGATTGAATATTATCACTATCCCCCCCCCCTCATCCCCTCTCGCTCACTTCCTTTGTCCAATTCTCCCCAGATCTTCTTCAAAGAAACGGCCACGAGCCTGATCCTTCCCAAAGACTCTCATTTGCCCCAAAAATTGGGAACTAATAACATATTAAAGCAAGTTTTCGGACCTTAAATCATAGCGTTTTTATAATAAAAAATAAATAAGTTTATAATAATATAAAATGTTTGATTAAAGATTAGTTATATAAACAGGGTCAGAGAAAGAGATTAGAAACAATTTGACAGGCACTTCATCAAAAGTAAAAACTCTTTAGAATAAATATTAGAGTATAAATCATGCCCTAAATAAAGTCGAAAAAAATTGTACGTGGACAAAATACTTAATTAGGAATTTAAAAAAAAAATATTTTTTTGTTTCAGTAAGAAGTGGATAAATCTCAAATGGGTGGAAATAATCCCTAAAACTAAATAAAATAAAGCCGACGAAATGAGAGACTTAAGTGGCCGAAAAAAAGAAATTTGTAGGTGTTTTTTGCAAGGGTGGATGTTGAGGGGCGGATGTCAAAGGGTCATCCACGTGGGAGGGTCGTGGGTAAGGGTCACGGCCTCCCTAGCAAATAATACTGTATGAAATATTTAAAATAAACAACTTCAATGTTTCAATATCCAACTTGAGAGAAAAATATGGGAAAACAGAACGTCAATAATGAATTACATTGAGGTGTTGAATTCAAATTAAATCAAGAGCAAATTAAATAAAAAAAAAGAATTTCTAGAAAATTTTTTTCGCTCAAGGGCCTAAAAGTAATTAGCGTTCGCAAATTATTGGATCCTCTCTTTTCGTTACCAGTTTTTTTTTTGTTTTTTTTTTATTACCCCGGGCAGCAAAGGGCGTTAAAGGTTTGCCTGTTTGTTTTATTTGATTTAACGCTGAGAAAATTTCACATATGTGATTTATGTAAAAAGAAATTAGTCTACATCTAAGATGATTCCTCACAGCCATTTCCAATGAATAAACTTTTTTAAATCTGGTGTGACTGGCGCACAGCACACAACTATCTCTTTCCTTCGGTAATCGAAAGTTGTGCTCTGTGCTTGTTACACCAGATTTTTTGAGTCGACATATATTTAGTTCCCGACAGTACGGTACATTCGAATTTTAAGATGTAAAATTTATAAGTATGGGAAAATATTTATCTTTTGTTACCATAGCAACCATTTCTCCTATCTATCCTATGAAGTTCAAGAGTAAAGTGGTCTTCAGAAGATTTCAATGTCAAAATGAGAATATACATTTTAGAATAAGAAGAATAAGAATAATTTTAATTTAATAAAAATTATTCTAAAAAATTATTCTTACATTTTAAAGAGTATCTAAAACATAATTGATTTTTGAATTTTAATCAAAATCGTTGGAGCGAATTTTGAGAAAATGAAAAAAACTGAAAAAGTACATCCGTAAAGTACTAGTACTCTTAGGCCGATTTTGATTAAAAACTTATTTTCACGCCCTAGGGGGGGTGCCTAACTTAAATATAAAATTCCAACCTCCTAGCTCAATTCCTTCATACTGTTAATTGAATTCAATTTATTGATGCCAATAATTATTAGGGTCCGACCGAAACAAGATTTTCAGCCGAAACCGAAACCGAAACGAATATTCGGCCTCAACCTTAGTTTCGGCCGAAACCGTAACCGAAACCGAAACTTGTATTTCCTATAAAATTTTTTTTTCATTTTACCTTTTTTTTTTTTTGAATTTTTTTTCCCTCCCGTGAAAATCATTTTACCTTTTTTTAGGGAGACTAAAATTTTTTCCCTCAATAGGCCAGTCAATATCGACATTTAAATCGCAAAACGTAAAGTATTCCTGCATTTTTGGTATGTTATTTGGACCCCTTGGGGGAGTGCGAAACCACATTTTGCAATTAAAAAAAAAGTTGTGCTTCCCGCGTAGTACGAGAAAAACTGCGTAATTTTCGCACTTTTTTCAGTTTTTGCAGTTTAATTCAAAAACTATGAGCTTTTTGACATTTGTTGCTTATAGCATTTTCAAAGTATATTAAATTTGAAACAATTCAAGCCAATTTGCAGCTCCGTATCTCTAATAGTTTTTGAGATATGATAATTGAAAAATGTACAAGATTTTCACAAATGTTACAATTTTCAGTTTTGCTTATGTTTAAAGCCGAATATCGGCTTAACCGCTCAAGTTTAGAGAAAAGTTGTGATAAATTGAGTTTTAGCACATTTAATTACCTTTCATTTAAGCGCAGTACGGGGTCAGTAACCCTTGTAGTTTTCTTGTAATCGTAAAAAAACAAAAATTGCAGTAATAGTCGAGTCAAATTTCACATTAAATTCGCAAACCCCCAAGTAACGCTACATTTTTGGTATGTTATTTGGACCCCTTAGGAGAGTGTGAAACCACATTTTGCAATCAAAAAAAAATTGTGCTACCTGCATAATACGAGAAAAATTTCAAAATTTTCGGACATTTTTCAGTTTTTGCTGTTTAATTAAAAAAATATGGGCTTTTGACATTAGTTGTTATTATCATTTTTAAAGTGCATTAAATTTCAAACAATTGAAGCCAAACCACACCTTCGTAAGTTTAATAGTTTTTGAGATATGATACAATTTCATGTAGGGCTATTTAAAACTTGTATTATTGGAATTTTTTTTAAGTTTATAGGAGAACTATAAGAGCTAATGACCCCGTTTTGCGCTTAAATGAAAGGTAATTAAATGTGCTAAAACTCAATTTATCACAACTTTTCTCTTAGCATGAGCCGTTATGTCGATATTGGGCTTAAAACACAACAGAAATTTTAGAATTTTTAATTTTATTTATGTTTAAAGCCCAATATCGACATAACGGCTTCATGCTAAGAAAAAGTTGTGATAAATTGAGTTTTAGCACATTTAATTACCTTTCATTTAAGCGCAAAACGGGTCATTAGCTCTTATAGTTCTCCTATAAACTTAAAAACAAAAATTCCAATAATACAAGTTTTAAATAGCCCTACATGAAATTGCATCATATCTCAAAAACTATTAAACTACGAAGGTGTGGTTTGGCTTCAATTGTTTGAAATTTAATGCACTTTAAAATGATAATAACAACTAATGTCAAAAGCCCATATTTTTTTAGTTAAACTGCAAAAACTG
The DNA here is from genome assembly GCA_023213315.1 of Euborellia annulipes. NCBI lineage: Eukaryota > Metazoa > Arthropoda > Insecta > Dermaptera > Anisolabididae > Euborellia > Euborellia annulipes. The sequence goes on along the minus strand of JAKCPI010011992.1, from coordinate 61,134 downwards.
AAAAATGTCCGAAAATTTTGAAATTTTTCTCGTATTACTCAGGTGGCACAACTTTTTTGATTGCCAAATGTGGTTTCACCTCTCTAAGGGTCAAAATAACATACCAAAAATGCAGCGTTATTTCGCATTTGCGAATTTAATGTGAAATTTGACTGGACTACAAGTGCAAATTATTTGACCTTTTTTTTTTTTGCATGCGAGTCTCATCCCATTTTTTCAGACTCTGGTTTCGGCCGGCCGAAAGGTTCGGCCACTTTTTTGGCCGAAACCGAAACTACGGCCGAAACCATGATTTTTGGCCGAAACTGGCCGAAACCGTAACCGAAACCGAATATTCGGTCGGTTCCTAATAATTATACTCCCATTACTGAATATTTAATTGAAATTGATACTAGAGTGTCACGAGGAAGAACGTGATTGGTGCTCGAAACGTCGACATATAAATTTATTTTTTATTTTTTCCTTGGCTGACTCCATTCCATATATTGAAAACTCACAGCCAGTAGCCTTTAGAAATTGCATAAAAACAATAATTTTTAATATTTTAGGCTTTTTTATAAAGAAGATAATAAAAATATAGGCTTTGTCCAGTAGTCGGACTTGAGATGGAGCACTCTAATATCTAAACATTTGAAGGAGAGAGGTTAAAGTTTCCCTAATTTATTCTTCCCTATTATTATTTATATTAATATGATATTTTTTAATATTTTGAAGATTCCATCAAATATATATATCTAATAAATAAATAACGGACTTACAGTTAGAGTATTTTAAAGATATTTTTTGTTTTTCAAAAATGAAAATAAATTCCGATTACTTAAAATTTTCTCCGAATTCTAAAATTTATACACTAGCTAATTATAAATAAAATGCTGACTGACGAAGAATCTGTGATCTGAAAGATATCTAAGGAATCTTGTCGCGATATAAATAAATTTCACTTATAATACATAACATGAGAGGAGAGACGTCATAAACAGAGAAAAATTAAAAACAAAATAAATGTAGTTTGATTACTGTAGCCCTTTGATAGAGTTATTTATTTCAGACGAACATACAAACAACAAACAGAGAGAGAGAGAGAGAGAGAGAGAGAGAGAGAGAGGGGAAAAAATATGGCAATCAAAATAAATTAAAATTAATATTTACTGAAAAATATATTAGTAGGCGGTATTTATTTGTTTAAAGGGTGAAAAAAAATATCTCTAAAAAAATGTTTTGATCTCAATTCCAAAAAATGAAGCAAAAGGGAGAGAGAGAGAGAGAGAGAATATAAATTAAATTCTGTTCTATCTTTTAAAATTATTTATAGTTTAAATATATTATAGAGCAAAAAGAAAAAAAAATTAATGCTGTTGTTGTATGATAAGTTGAAAATTTACTCTTTTATCGCCATTCTTAGATTTGATATATGAAAGAAAAGAAAATAAATTTTAAACAATAACCATGTGTAGGCTATATCAAAATAATATAAGTATAAAATTTTTGAGAGATAAAGAAGTTTTTAATAAACAAAAAATCTGCAGCTTCCAACTTTCTCTTAATTTGGGTAATTGAAAGGTGTGTTCTAGGCTTATCATGATATATATTTTTTTGTGTCAAATATATTTAGTGTCCGACAGTATGGCACATTTGAATTTGAAGAAGTAAAATTTATAAACATAAACCATGGCAAACATTTCTCCTTATCTTTCTTTTGAAGTTCAAGAATAAAGTGTGTTTCAAAAGATTTCAGTGCAAAATGGAAATATACATTTTAAAGAGCATCTAAAAAATAATTGATTTATTAATTTTAATCAAAATCATTGAAGCGAATTTAGAGAAAATCGAAAAAAACTGAAAAAGTGCATCAGTAAAGTACCAGTACTTTTTGGCTAATTTTGTTCAAAAGCTTCGTGTCACGTCTCAGGGGGGTTCCTAACTAAAATATAAAATTTCAACCTACTAGCTCTTTTCGTTCATTAGATATTTTGTTCTCAGATACAGGTCATGTTTCAAAAACAACTTTTTTAGACTCAGGAGGCCTCAAAACGTGTATTTCCATCAAAATCTCGACATCGAATTTTTGACATGAAACCAATACTTTCTCTCTTTATATATACAACATGTATAGGTAAGGGAAAGTAAAAATAGAATTAAAAAAAAACTATCAGGAGTAATGTGCTGTCACGCCCAATTTTGGCATAGAGATTATAAGTAGATTTCGATAGAACATCAGATCCCAAGCGAAAAAATTTATAATCATGCTTAAGATGCATAATTATACCAAGGCAACCATATCTCCTATCTTTTCTATGTTGGGCGATTTCAAACAATTTTTGGATAAATATTTATTTTATTTAATTTTAAGTCCTTTCGGCTGCTGAAGCCATTAGTCTTTAGAAATTTACAATATGTTTATGGAAAAATTGAATATATAGATGGCTTCTGGGAGGCGTTCAACAGCCTTCTTCCTCTGGGCCACCTATCTAGAGAGAGCGCTGCTTGGCATTGCTTTTTTATATTCTTCTTGCAAGACCCACCGACTTGGGTGAATATGAGAATATGCATTTGAAAGAGCATCTAATTGGTTTAGAAATTTTACAAATTTGTTACAGCCTATCAGTAAAGCACTAGTACTCTTTGGCCGGATATATACAATAGCTTGGTGTTGCATGCCTGAGTGGCAGCTAATTTAAATATCAAATTTTAATCTCTTGGCTCTTTTCGTTCTTGAGATATTTTGTTAACAAACAGTTCCTTAGAACGTGTATTTCCATTAAAATCTCGACATGGAATTTTTGATGCAGCTTTCCATATATTTCCATATATAGGAGAAAAAAAGTAAAAATGAAATTATACTTAGATTCAGAAGAATTTTCATTTTATTAGAGGTAGTAGGCTATTATTTGTCGCTCTAGATTCTCTAATGAGATAGGTGTTGGGGTGGGGGTGGGGATGTTTGTGTGCAACTCACCCCCACTACGGTTATGTAACGTAGTGTATATTTGTACACATTTCTACATATATACATACATAGTATATGTATATATAAACAGGGTAGTACGCACTGGGAGGGGCGGGAGTTGGGGGGGGGGGGGGTTCTGCCGTTTGGGGCGTGGCGAAAAATCAATAGAGAGATGGCGATGGGCGCCAGAGGGCAGCAGCAGCACTTGATCCGAGAGAAGGTTGCCACTTTGACGTCTTTGAATCTACCTCTCTGGCCTGACTGACTTGACGTCGAGGGGGATGGATAAATGGCTCTTCTTCACGCCATCAGATTCAATTGATTTAATCTTTAGAAAAAAAATTTTATTAATGGAAATTATTTATATATATACCGCTATTAATTGAATATTTATTTAAAATTAATGTCTTATTTGAATAAGAAGCTATATTTTATTAAAGTTTTTTTGAATTACTATCGCTTTTAAGATAGTTTGAAACGGTTGGCTCTTTTTCTGATGATGTGAATGAATGTCCATTCATCTTATTGAGAAAAAAGAGCAACTCTTGGTAAACCTAATTAATTTAATAAATACAGGAGAGAGTGGCTGGACGTGAGATAATTGTGAAAGAAGCCAATTAAAACGGCGTTTCGACCGGTTCGTCGGGCCTTTTTCACGTTCTTAAAATTACAACGCAATAATTACAAAATTTTATTTCATATAACGTATCCTATTTTATCAATAAAAACATTTGGTGATATGTTTCAACATATGTATTTCGACACACTAGTAATACAAATAATAACATTATGTATTATGGTTTGAATACAACTGTTAGAGCCGATTTTCAAAAATCAAAAAAACTAGAAAAATATACCAGCAAAGTTTGTACTAGTTTAGCCGATTTTATTGAAATTTTACGAGATGGTTACTTTGTTTAAATTTAATATTTGATAATCGAGATATTTTTAGTTTTTGAGTTATTTAAGGAATCCCCAATTTTTGATATTCCACCTTAAATTTATTAAATTTATTGTTAAAAAATCCTAAAAACTAAAATCATTTCCTGTTAAAATCTCATAATATTTACCTAAATTTCTAAGAAAGTGATTTTATTGCTTTTAAATGCCTGTTTTATTGCTTTTCTTAAAATTGCCATTAAAAGGGTCTATTCCCATTTAGCTTGAATTTTATTTTTTTTCACAATAAATTTAATAAATTTCAAGTGAAATATCAAAAAATGGAGATTAACAAAATAACTCAAGATCTCCTGATACTCAAATTTTATACTTGAGCTAAGTATCCTGTTTGTAGGCATTCGCCTTGCAGCATTTGAATAAAATCGGCCAAAGAATACTAGTACTTTATTTTTGTACTTTTTTAGTTTTTTTTTCTCAAAATAGATGTTATATATGCCTACTTACTATAGAAAATTTTTAATATTTTCTAAAATAAGATTAAAAACGATATTTATACAGGAATAATAGGGCAAATGGGGAGGTAATTTCGCTGAATTAAATTAGAATTTGCTTTAATATTTTGGTGGGCATAATATGCATTATTTATGGAATAATTTAACTGAAATTTGTCATAATAACAAATTTATTCTTGTACTGTACGTTATTAATCATTTTTAGTACAGGCCTATTTCCATTTATTTTATCTATTATATGATAATAATAATAATAATTATTATTATTATTATTGGAATTTTTAAATAATATGATAATAAGATGATACTTATTATCGTGATTTCAATTGGCTTATTGGGATATAATTCGATTCCTTTTATATTGGAAAAAAATTAAACAAAAAGTGCGTACTGTAAAAGAAAACTAACAAGTAATATATTATGCATTTGCTCCAAATCAGAGTTAATTCCAAACTAATTTTCAACCATGTCCTGATAATACGATGCAAATAAAAGAGGGGGATGACCCATACGGAGGGGATCAAAGTGGCTTAAAATTTTTAAAATATTTTCTAAAAATTTGTGTTAAATTTGCTCAACTCCTTTGTCTTGAAAAGAAGGGTAATTTTAAATGATGAAATGTGGACAGAAAAGCTGATCAGTTTATTTAATTCCAAATCATTCAACGCACTTCCTTGATATATTTTTTTTTTTTTATTTTAAATTATGCATCATAAATGTTTCAGTAGACTATTTTTTTTTAATGATTTATGAATGAAAGATTAGAGAATTCCATCAGATCTTTAAAAAATAAATGAAATATGAATGCATTGAAATAATGGATTCATATTTTATTGCGACTGAGAGGGTCAGGGGAAAATGACCGAGACAAAAACAAAACTCTATTAATTAAAAAAGAAAAGATAAAATGGTCTTAGCTCGAGAAACTCGTGCTTATCAATTCAACAATCACAAACCGAATGGTCCGCAGAATTTTAAAATGAACAAGAAAAAAATTTGAAAGATCAAAGATTATTGAAGCGAAAGACGAAATGTTCAAGTCGAAGAGACAACACCTGATTGGCTTAACTAGTCCTAATTCAAAAATCCTAATTCAAAAATGTATACTAACCCAGCATGAAATTTGTTACTCCTCAATTTTCACTTTTTCACAAAATTATTATTATTGGTTAAATTTTGTTTAGAAAAATCACTAAAAATTAGATTTTGATAAGGATTACATTTATGATAATATTAAAATAATTTCTATTTATTAAAATTCAAATATCAATTTTATTGACAATAAAAAAATCATTGACACGTTTTTTTGTTAAAGTACAAAAATGTTTAGTCCAAGAGTAAAAGTTGTATAGCATTTAATTTGTTTCTCAATTTTTTCTATTTAAAGAGAAATTTAAAAGATAATGTTTCTATCTATTGACAAAAACGTGTCAATCATTTTTTCTTTGTAAATAAAATCAAAATTTTATTAATTGAATGACTTTTTTACACAAAATAGAACCGATAATCACTTGTTGAAAAAGTGGAAATTTAATAGCATCACTTGTCCTAGTGGACAGGGGCGCCGGAACGAATTTGAATCAGGGGGGGGCAAAAAAAATTTTTTTTAGAAAATTAAAATAATTTAATATGTTTAAATAGTATAAAACAAAAACAAATCTACTATAAAACTTTAAAAATTTTAAATAAAATCACAATTTTAATAAAATTAAAATTTTAAAAAATTTGGTAGTGATTTTTCAAAAATTTTTGGAAAAAATTTGGAAAAAAATGAATTTCTTACTTTTTTAATTTAGAAGATTTTATTTTTCAAAAGTAAAAATATATCATTTTTAATAATAAATGAAATAAAAGAGAAAATTTGGCCCCCCTCTGCCCCCCTGTAGGATGCCGGGGGGGGCAATGTACCCTGCCCCCCCCAGTTCCGGCGCCTATGCTAGTGGATATATTTCGAGAAGTAAGCCTATTCATTGAATAACACACTTGTAAAATTTGTTTAAAACAAAATTCTTCTTAATTGGTCCTCCTCCCTCCCATCTGTATGTTTTTATGCCAACAAACAGCTCATCCGTTTTTATTCACCGGAAATGTCAAATATCATATGTTTTCACTTTGAAAAATGAACTTGGCGAATCAAAATTTTATTTATTAATATTTACTAGATATAAATGAACATATGTTATTTTTCAAGATTTTATATAAGATTTATTTCTTCTAAAAGATTTATCGAATAAAAATATGGACTTTCATTTATTTATTTATTTATTTTCTAGAACAGATAAATAATAAAGTATGGAGAGTTAGATAATATTTTCTCAAGTTAAATGATTAAATTTTAACAGAATTCTCAAATAAGAGAGAAGAATGCACATTTAAAGAAAGAAAACAAACGCTTTGAGAAAAGACATTGATGTATTGTTTTATACTACAATCCCTTTACTTCAAGAGGATTCAATTTCTCACCTTGGTTTATTGTTTTTTAAGTATTTATATAAGTCACACGGTTTATATAAGGAGAGTTGTTTAGTCCTAAGAGAAAAAAAAATATTTTAAAATGTGATTTTTTTTAAGAATCTCAATAGTTGTCGAAAAAATAGTTGTAAAAAAATGTAAACTTAGCACAGTATAGGCAAGGTTAACAACATAATAAGTTACCGTTGTTGGGGGGGTGGTTAAAGGGGGTAAGGGATATAAAGATCTTTTTATTTTTACCTTTAGTAATTTGTAAATTATACAAATATAAACACTGGGTTATTTGTTTCAAATTATTTATTGATCAGCACACAATCAGGCCTATTACTCTAAAAACAGACGTTCAAATTTAAAATCAACAAATGGGTGTTAAAAAGCAATGTAAAAACATTCAGCGTTAAAAAAATGCTATCCTTAAACAAAGTTTTAACCGCGACGTTAACATGTTGCTTTTATTTCAAAGCTATCAAAATCATAACCTTACTTTTTAGGTTAGGGACGCCATTTTTATTTTAAACACGACGTTAAAATATTAAAGGCACTCCAAGACATGACATTAATTTTTAACACTATTTTCTATAATGTTAACGCTTTGGCTTTAATGTTTTTGTTTACAAAATAGCTATTTGAGGCAAGGAATTGTTAAAATGAATTAATGTTGTTTACAGATGCTAAAAGTTAACGCTTTTGCTTGCAAAATAGACCTGAATATGTATTTCAACATTGATATGTCATTTTAAGAAGTGATTTTTCAACTGAATTTAATAAAATAATTTGAAACAACCGAGTGTTTTATTTGTATATTTAATTTACAAAATGTTTCAACGAGAGCCAACGGTCGAGATTGTAAATATTATCTCTGAAACTGTTAGCTCTCAAGTACCTATATTCCAAAAGAAAATTTATAAAACTTCCTATAAAATATTTGTCACGACTAAATTATAATAATGAATTTATGCATTCAAATTTTCATTTTATTAAAAAAAAAAATTAGATTCTATTATGACTTACGGGGTACTATCCAAACAACCTTAAATTCTCTATTATATTTATTTCAAAGCCTTTCTGAGTAAAATTAATTGTAAAAAGGATATAAAATTAAATTTTTTTTTTGGAATAGACAAATTATTTGATTTAATTAAATTCAGCAAAATGATAAAAACATTATTAAAAATTTTGATTACATTCCCAAGAATTTTTATTAAATTCAACGAAGCATTTGCTAATTATTTGCTAATCAACTCGCTATAAGAATAAGAGATCAACTTGTTGAAAGAAGATTAAATAATTAAGTGCTTCGAAATTATCTCTTATTTTTAATAATATTTAATTAAAAGGGAGATATGTAAACTGTCAAAAAATTCATAAATAAACACAAAAAAAAATTTAAGGGACCAACAAAAGCAAACTGACACTTCAAAAGCCAATAAAAGCGTTAACATAGTTACATCAAAAATATGTTGTTTTTTTTTTCTTTTTGAATAATTTAAACAGGGGACTCTCCAAGCTTTGTTTAAGTTTGCAAACTTATATTATATATAATGGCTCCAGCATCTGATTTAAAATAGATATATTATTCTCAATTTCAAAGTTTACTAACTTAAACTGTCGAGAGATAGAACTTAAATGCCTCCTATGATTTACATTAAAATACATAGATCCAACAAAAGTTGAGAGAGTGAGAAGATTTCACATTCAAATAGAGTATGATAATATCATATTATAGAAAATGCATTAACAATAAAAGTCGGTTTAATATTTTGTCGTTGAAAAAATAATTTAGAAAGAAAAGAAAATTAGTATTTGTTTTTCTAATTGATAACACATAGGTACAGTGATTTTGTTGCCGGGGTATTTGAAGCTATTTCTGAGTATTTGAGTAGCGCTGATTCCAAAAACGCCATCAGTTTTGCCCCATCGCGTCTAGTTTTAGAGCTATGAGAAAATTAAATTTTTTTAGAAAATGTGCTCTAAAGCGGTTCTAATTTTAAATTACCTAGATTTTTTTAAGAGGCTATCCCTTAAAAATATACAGATAGATGAATTACATAGAAATATAAACTTTCAATCCAATCGGAGGTGATTTAGAGGTGCAAAACACGGCTAAAAGTTTAGAAAAAATGAATTTTTTCAGTTTTTTTAACTTTGGACACCCCTAATACAGTTTTTTTCATCCCTGAATGCAAAAACAATATTTTTCCAATATTCTATAGTTCTTAACCTTTCCAAAAATCATTCATTCGTGAAAATCTATCTATTATTAGCGAAATTATGGCAAATATATCTAAATAGTTAAAAGTTTACTCCTATGAGCTCTACTGTCGGAGAGAGCAAAGCGCCTAAAAAATAGGCAGCCGCAGTGTTTTTTTTCACCAGACTAAAAACTATTTTGTTTATAATTTCGTTAATTATTAACATATTTTCTCGAATGAATGATTTTTGGGAAACTAAAGAATTATAGAATAATGGAAAAATATGTTATTTGCATTCAGGGATGGAAAAAATTGTATTAGGGTTGTTCAAAGTTAAAAAAAAAAAAAACTGAAAAAATTCATTTTTTCTAAACTTTTAACCGTGTTTTGAACTTATAGCCGTGTTTTGAATTAATTTTATCTATAGATAAAATTAATTAAACGGTGGTCTATAATTAAAAGTTCTCCTACTTTCATTTTTCACAAAAAAGTATATTATTTTTCATAAACCCGTAATTTAAATTTCATATACCAAAAAAGAATTTTCATAAACCCGAATATTAATTTTTTCATAAACCCGTATATTGAATTTTTCATAAACCCGCATATGAAAATTTTCATATCAGGGTTTATGAAAGTTCATTTTGGTAAATGAATTTTCTCATAAACCCAAATTGAATATTCATAAACAGTTTATGTAAGAGACTTCCTATACTTGTGTATGAATATTGCTAGAAAGTTTTTAACAGTGTATAGTTCTAAAAATAGACGTGATGGCGCCAAACTGATGGCATTTTTGAAATCAGTGCTACCCAAATACCCAGAAATAGCTTCCAATACCCCGGCAATAAAAAAAGGTTCCCTATGTAATTACTTAAACAAAATTTTCACTTTGACCTTTTCCAAAATAAGGATCGGCATAAATAAATTTAGAGCCTATACGGGGAGACCATGGGCTACAGACGGACGAATGATCAGAAAGGAAATTAATTTTAGTAAAAAACCAAGTCGAAAAATTTGTGAGTCAGGATCGATAGTAAAGTAATTGAAAATTTTAATTTTTTTTTTCTAACAAGTACATCCGAAATTTTAATTCTTGAGAGTGTAAAAAAAAAAAAATCTGAATTATTAATGAAAATAATTATTTAAATTCTCCGAATAAAATTTTCATAAATTTTACTTTTACTCATTCATTCCGGTATTTATTTTATGAGGGAAAAAAGTCATAAAATAAAAAAATATTTGCCCTTTTCTCAAACAAAAACAAAAATTCATTAACTTTTAAAAATATTTTGAAAGTTAACTTATGATTTATTTTTTTTTTAAGTTTTTTTTTTTGTTCATAAAAAATAAAATTTATAGACGTCTCCCTCCCTCCCCCCCTACTTCATCTTTGAACTAAAGTTCGAAAGGATTTCATGTTTTCAAGATAAATTTGACAACAAATATTTTATATTTTTTTGCAAACAAAATTTTTTATAGTTTTTTTTTTTTCCTCTTAACTAAATTACAAAAATTTAATGGCGAGATTTGAGTGGAAATACACGTTTGGACCTCTTGAATTCAGGCCCGCAAAATTATCTGTCTAACAAAATACGAAATCAAGTACGAAACAAGAGCGGATCCAGAGGAATTTTTCCAAAAGTTGCTTTATTTTAAAATAAAAAATCTGGTGTAACTGATCGCACAGCACACAACTTTCTCTTACGTTCGGTAATTTTAAGTTCTGTACTTTTATAGCAGAATATAAATATAAATCAAATTTTTAAGTAATAATTTTTAAAATTAGGTGTAGCATTAGATATTATGGATTTATAATGCATATTTTAAGTGCGTATTTACTTTTAAAATGCATATTTTTTGTGTATATTTCGGTCTTTTTTAATGCATATTTTGTGGTCTTTTAGTGCATATCGATCCTAGCCCTAATTATTTAATAACCAAAAATTTTTATGTTTTTATTACATCGTCCCAAATTTTTTCGCCCATCTATCAGAATGTCGCGTTACAAGCCGTCACAAATCGTGACGTCACCGGCCACTTTACCAGGTTTCTTTACTACGCTACGACACTTATATTTCATCATAATATAAATAAAATATATGAAACAAAATTAATTATCTATATTATTATATAATTTTCGCTCTAAGCCCCCTCCCCCCCCCTAAAATTATTATTTTTTTTATTTTTTACTGGATTTTAATAAAATTTAAAATGCCGCTTCTCTTGGGGGCAAATAATTGAAAAACGGTATTCCAAACCTCAGTAATGAATTTTAATAAACAAAATCCCTATTTAAACTTAAATCTTTTGGATTGCGTTTTTCTATTTTTGGCCCGAATTTATAAATTGTTAGAAATGGGCAAAAAATAAAAAATTAAAAAAAATTTATATTTCTGTGTGATAACTCACAAGAAATTTGGGAGAAGTGACAGGAGCTATTTGAATATATTTTTGATAAAATGGGATGTAATAATTAAATGTTAAGAATTCGGAAACAAGACAAGACAATATAGGTAATCCTTCTTACACAGTACGGTACGTTACTTGGCGATTGGCAAAGCACGTTCTATCAATAAAAAGCCACCACCTGCTTTACCAATCGACAAGTAACCTTTAAGAAGGATAAATAAATATTTCGATTTATTATCAGCGGGAGAGATTTTATTTAATATTTATATATGCTCATTTTCTAAACTCCTATGGTGGTCTAAACAAAAACCGTGCATTTATTCTTGGAACTAAAGAGCTGCCGAAATGTTTTCTCTATCTATTTAATTCATGAAAAATGATTCCATCTGTTCGTTTTCTTGTTAATCGTGGCTTTCTACATATGAATACACCTTACAGGCCATTGTATTGTAGCATAGAAGGATAATTTATTTCGGCCAGTGAAATGTTAAATGTCAACACTTCAGTGTCATGTGACAATTAATGAAATAGTCCTCTATTCCCCTGCACCCTCCTCTACGAGTCCTGAGCATATTATGATATATGAGTGTCCTTATCATGGGGGCATCTCGTCTGACTTTATTGAACATAATAATTCTGTGGTTTTAAGCCCCCCATTCAACTCCAGTTGTTTGATAAAACTAGATTTTAATATTACAAAAGGATTTTTTTTTTTTTTTAATTAAAAAATAAATTACAATTTAGTTTTTATTAATTTTCGGGTCGCGATGTTTGATGTTCATATATTAGATTCAACTTAATAATTTAATCATTTATCATTTGAAAGGCATAAATGAACTTTTTCCACACGTGAATGCTTCGGTAGTTGTATTTTGAATGAGCCCATTGATCAGTTAGTTAATGAAGCGAAGATGGACATTCAATGTTACGGTTTCCACGAAGAATCTTTTTAAAACAGTTGGTTATGTAAATTCAAAAGGGAAGAAATAAATACTTATTGGAAATATGATAATATTGTATAATATGCAGGTAAATTTATTAGAAAGTGAAAAAAATGGGAGGATATTAATTAATGTTTGAAAAATAAAAAATTTTATTTTTACTTGCACTATTATTTATATCAGCAATTCTCAACTACTGTGCCGCCAAATTTTAGATATGTATATGTATTATCAACTTGTAATTAATCCCTTAATAGTATTGTTGTTTTTGTTGTACATATTATTTTATTTTACATTCAAAATTATTATCATAATCTATTTTACACAGTGTTTTATAGGTTTTTTAACCTTATATTTTTGTTTGAGTGTCTACAAATTTTGAAATCGTTAATAGTGTGCCGCGACGAAAAAAGGTTGAGAATCACTTATAATATGCAGGTAAATTTATTAGAAAGTGAAAAAAAATATATATGATACAGGGCAAACTGTTTTTTTTAGGACAAACTAATGTGTTTTAGTCTCAAGTAAGTGCGTTAGGATAGACTAATTTGGCCCAGGAGAAAACAGTTTATCTGAACGCACTCAGGACTGGTTTCTTCTAGGCCAAACTTGTTTATCCTAAAGCTCCTAAGATAAAACTAGTTTATCCTAAAAACTGTTTGGCCTGGCCTATACTTTCGAAGTTGAGAATTCCTCAAAGGAGAAAGACAGCAAGTAAATTTTGAGGTCCCCTGAATCCAAAAAAGTGGTTTTCGCGACATAGTCTGTCTGTGTGTACGTGTCTGTCTGTCTGTCTGGGTTCAATTTAAAGCATGTAGGAATTGAGCTAGGAGGTTGAAATTTTATATTTAAGTTTTGCACCCCCCTAGGGCGTGAAAATAAGCTTTTAATCAAAATCGACCAAAGAGTACTAGTACTTTACTGATGCACTTTTTCAGTTTTTTTTCGATTTTCTCAAAATTCGCTCCAACGATTTTTTTTTTAAATTCAAAAATCAATTATTTTTTAGATTCTCTATAAAATGTATATTCTCATTTTAGCATTGAAATTTTCTGAAGACCACTTTACTCTTGTACTTCATAGGAAAGAAAAGAGAAATGGTTGCCATGGTAACAAAATATAGGCCTAAATATTTTCCCTTTTTTTTTTTTTCCTCCATTCTTATAAATTTTACATCTGAATCGAATGTACCGTATACTGTCGGGAACTAACTATATGTCGACACAACAAATCTGGTGCGACAGTCACACCAGATTTTTTTTTCAAATTGTATCTTATTAATTTAATGTTTTTTTTTTTTTTATAAATGACGAATTTTTAATCGGGAAATTAATCATTATTTTTTATATTCACAAATTTATTTGAACTTGAAAATTTCAAACGAGTCAACTGTCGCACAGCACAACACTATCTCTTAACTTCCGTAATCGAAAGTTGTGTTCTGTGCTTGTCACACCAGATTTTTCATTTAAAAATTCAACAAAGAAAACAACATAAAATATTTAAAAATTTTAATTGGCGTATACCTTCATTTAACTCAATTTGCGACGAAAAGTAAAACGTCTTTCTAAATTTAAGAATGTGTTGTTGGGAAAAAAAAACTTTTTACCCGTCGTCCGACAAGAATGGCTTTGTTTTTAATTGACTTTTAGAGAAGTGAACTTTAAAAGGTTTTGATTTATTTATTTGCAATACAGGACACCTTATGGAAGGAAATAGAACCAAGTTTTAAAAAGTTTCGAATCTATGGGAAAGAAAAACAAACAAAAAAAAAAATGATTTTTATTCATTCCACAGAATTTATGCTCTTCTATTGGATCAGCTCTTTTTATATCAAGTTAGATTTTTATTTAAATAAAAATGAAGCGATATTATTTTTTCATATTTTAATCAATAATAGAAATGGAATAAAATTTGAATATTCATTTTTTATTAAGAACGAAGAGGTAAAAATTATTATAGATATTTTTTTTTTATTAACTAATATTATTGAAATATTAATTTCTACAATATTCGTGAATAAAAGTGAAATTTTTAAAATGAAGTTCGGTAATAAAATTATACTCAAAGGAATAAAAAAAAAAATAAATGAATGAAATTATTTAAGTATTAATAATTTTAAAATTGGCCCGTGAATGGTTTAAAAAACTGATATAAAATAAGAAATTTATTGGGTGATAGAATAAAGTTAAAATGTAAATTGATATAACTTGAAAATAGAATATTAAAAAAAAAAATTTATGGAATTTTGTGAAAAAGGTTCTGTTTTGACAGGGTTCTGCCCATAGGTCCCACGAGGGGCAGGGGGGGTGCCCCCCTAGAAGCAACAAAAAAAAATTAAATGTTTATAAAGTGTGAAACGAAACAAAATTGGTGGATGGCGACGGGGAATGATTCTTTTTGTTAGGACTCGAGGGTTTTAGCTTTAATTCGAAGACTTTACACCTCTATATAAAAAATAGCTTGTCACAATCTGGACGACCATGATCTGCCCCCCCTGGACGACCATGATCTGACCATGCCCCCCTTTTGTCCTGGGTACGCCCATGGTTCTGCCCAAACAGGTGTGTGCCATTTGGGTTGCCTAAGTCCTGTTAGTCTCTATTTGCACATTGATTTGCGTCACAAAATTTCAAGGAATTTTTCGAAGGAAAATCCGGGCAATTATCCCTCTCCCTCTCAAAATTTTAAAGAATATAATTTTTAACTTATTAATTTTTTTTAAATCACCGGAAGGGGGTGGGGGTTGGACTCCCATATCCTCGTCTGGTCAAGGCCCTGGCTGACTCCATAGCCAAGAAATTTAATTTTGGAAAACGCCAAAGAGTAAAATCCTCGCCTGACTTATATATGTATAAAAACTTTTCAAAAAACATAGCCTACAAATAAATTGAAATGTGTATGCATAAGCATGGGCATAGCCAGGGAGAGGGGCCTTGCCCCCCCTGGCTTGTCCTAAAAATTAAAAAAAAAAAAACAAATATATATATTTCCCATTGGGAATTTTTTTAACGCCCCAATCCACTACATTAATTTATTTATTTTTTATTTAAATAAATAATTAATAATCTATGTATATATTAACTGCAACCCCCTCCTCTCACCCTAACGAGGGGTAGGCCCCCTAACAAGATGTCTGCTACGTTCATGACATACGCCTTTTATTTATTTAGGTCTACCGTACGTATTTTTTTAAACTGATTTGAATTTATGTTAAATTTACTTAGACTCGTAGTAATTATAATTATACAAATAAATTGGACGTATATGTTTTTTTGAAAAGATTTTCAATTTTAATTTTTGACGATTTCCAACATTCAATTTCTTTGCTGAGGATGTCTGTGCTGTTTGCCCAAAAACTCGTTTGAAATTTTGAAGTTCAAATAAATGTGTGAATATAAAAAATGATGATTAATTTCTCAATTAAAAATTCGTCATTTATAAAAAAATTAAATTAATAGGATACAATTTGAAAAAGTAGAATGGAGAAAGTAATATTTAATAATAATAAATCAAAATTAAACTGAATAGGGTCCAAGTAGCCTAATCTAAATAAACATAAATTTATTTTAATGTTGAAGAGAAATTTATGAAAAAATCTCATCCATCCATAAAATAAAAATTTTATAATAAAAATTCCTAGTCACAACCTTAAAGAAATAATATTTCTTTGAAAAGTTTCTCGACAACTTAATTAAATGTCAATAACTACTGATTGAAAGCTCGTAATTTTAAAAAAATAAAATTTTTTTTTTCCATTGACATTTCAAATTTATTCCAGTAATAATAATCTATTGAATGTATTTTCGGCAGGTTTTCTTTTCTTTTTAGCTTCCGAAGTGAAATTCAAATTAGTTGGTATAAATTGCTAACAACCTATCGGAAACAAGGGTCAAGGGTTAACAGTCAGGTGATAAAAGTTGAAATGAAAGACCCAAAAGCAAATGGGACTCACACAACGACACAAAACCATTCTAACAAGATAGATCTTGCGTTTTGTAATTTGTTCTCAAATAAAAAAAAAAAGGAATTCCTTTGAACGACAACGATCAATCGATATTTTGATTATAAACAGATAAATAAGTTTCGAAAATAACTTTATTTTTTTTACTAATATAATTAAATATTTATTTAATAGCGTTACTAATTAAATTAAAGAAATAAATCAAGAGTTACTACTAAATAAACCGTGTTTAATAGAAAGGATAAATGAAAAAAATCAATGGTTTTTAATTATTTGTATCTAAACAACTATAAAAGTCGTTTGATCTTAATAAACACCGGCTTTAAAGAAGAGAAAATAAATATTCAGACGCCCACGAAATAGAGATTTAAAATAGTGAACCCCATCTCAGGGTAGAAAAGAAAAATTTCCGTATTCCCTGGAGAAGGGGAAGAGTGCGCGGGTTTGTTACTACCCTATAGGGTAGTCATTTTTTTTTTTATTTTATTTTTTTTTTAAAATTTTTTATTTTTTTTTTTTTTTTAAAAATCTCTCAAAAAAAAATTTTTTGTTTATATATAATTTTTAAAATTTGGGGGGGGGGGCCGGGCCCCTCGGGGGTATTTTTATTTCTATTTTTATAAGACATATTTTTGAGATTTCGGAAAGGGGAATTTAGAATTTATTTTATTTAAATTAAAATTCTCTAAGGCAGTGCCTCAGAGAAAATACAGTAGTTTTTATAAAATAATAAGCTTTCATATTTATATTAATTATATTTAATAAAGGGGAGGGAGGGTTCGAATTTAGAATAGCCATAAGAAATAGATACATTTTTTTCTCAACTCAGCCTAATTGTAAAATGTCAGAAAAGAATATTATTATCAACGAGATTTTTAAAATGCCACATTTTTAACCCCCTTACACCCTTGTCCTGTGGCACATGGCTAGAGCAGCGTTTTCCAAACTGGGTGGCGCGGACTAATCTCAGGGGAGACGCAAATATTAGCCACAGGGAGCAATTTTCCAAATGATTACTAAAGTTTTATAAATAAAATAATAAATAATACAAAAAAATTTTAGTTAAGGGATCGTCCACATATTACGTAACGCCTTTTTTTAACGATTTTATAGTCCCTTCCCCCCCCCATGTTACAGTTAGTCATATACAAACAAACCCCTACAAATATTATGTCTCAACATAGATTTCTTAAACAAAATTCATATCATTTTACCTTTTTTTAGAAAATTTTCCCTCGTGACTCAAATAATCACTCCATTTTTCCCTTTGTGAAAATCATTCGAACTTGTTTTCCAATAAATTTTATAAATTCAACTTTGAATTGTTATGTCAAAAAAACCCCCAGGCCCCCCCTTTCCAAATAACTTTTAATCCAAACCCCCCCCCCTAACGCGTTACGTAATATGTGACGACCCCTAAGTTTGGAGGGAAAGTGGTGTTGGTTTCACGTAAAACATATTCATAAATGGAAATGATTAATATATGTGAGGTTTCACAGGTTTTTGAATGATAGAAACATTTAGATTTCTAACTCGATATATTTTTTTTTTTGTTTGTATTAATAAATTTTTTAGAAATAAAAATATTTTTATTATTTTATAAGGTGAGGAGGGAGGCGTCATACGTGTAAATATTTTTAAGGGAGGTGTCGAACCAAAGGTCAAGAGTTTGATCCCGTCCCATGCGACAAAAATTTATTTCAATTAGATTGGCTACCAATCCACCGGAGTCTAAATGGCCTTCGATGCCGAAAAAGACATTAGATGAAATAAAAAAAAAAAAATCCAATGACAACCATCACTATGATTTCATCGTGAATGAGAGAGATAAATTATTAAAAATTTATATTTTCAATTTTTTCTAATAATAATTGATTACTAATTTAGTGTTTGTGATAATAAGAGTGTGGGGTGGGGGTGGGGGTGGATGAAAGGAGGGTGAAATTTGCCTTAAGGGAAATAATTTAATAGGAAATGACTATTTTTTTTTTTTTTATATAAAGAAAAATAATTGTTTCGTGAAGTGATTTGGACCAATCTCACCCCAATGATCATACTAATTCAACATAGGGTTGCATTTTAAAAATAATTTTATATGAATTTTTTAAGAGAAAAAAGTGAAAATATAAATTTTTATCTAATTATGCAAATGAGATAAGTAATAATAAATACCTTTAATATATAATACGCTAACAACGAATCTGGGGGCGTTGACCAGGGTTGACTAGAGCTGACCAGGGTGGGTTGACTACTTCTTATACACACACAACACAATAACAACACAATCACAATAAAAGAGAAACTAAACACGTTCAGAGAGAGAAAAGTCCGGGCGACCGATTCCTGACTCGACTCGAATGCAACTAAAGAAAAGAATTCGATTTATTCTCTGAGCGACCAAAAAAATAAATATTCAAAAAGTTCTCTTTTCAAAAAAAAAAAAAAAAATTTGTTATCTTAGAGAATTTTATTTCACTCGAAAACAAGTAAGAGAGAAAAAGACGATATTCTCGGAGCAACCAAAAATGAAAATTGTCAGAAAAGTTCTCTTTTAAAAAAATACTTTTTATCTGCAAACTAACAGGATTTTATTCGATATATTTATTTATTAGAGTTAATTTACAATTGGAATGATTTTTAAAATGACTTTTTTTATTACACACCCCTAAATTAACCCTTAGTAAATAAAATACTAAAAGATATATTGATGTATTTTATTTATTAGGATTAATTTAGAATTGAAATAATTTTTAAAGGACAAATTTCATTTACCAACCCCTAAAACTCACCCTTACTCCCCCCCCTACTAAATATAATATTTATAAATTGTTATTTTTCGTATTTATTTATTTATTGGGGTTAATTTTGGATTGAAATAATTTTTAAAGGACATATTTCATTTACCAACCCCTAAAACTCACCCTTAATAAATAGAATAGAATATTTATAAATTGTTATTTTTTGTATTTATTTATTTATCAGGGTTAATTTGGAATTGAAAAGATTTATTTCATTTTCTCACTTCTAAAACCCTTAAATATTTATTATTTCAAATAGTTATTTTTTGAATTTATAATTACGTAGTTACTTTCGAAATAAAATATTATTTCTAATGCACGATATTCCAACCCTTGTCTTGAGATTAGTCAACCAAACCATTATTTTTAAAATAAATAAATCATCTTTTTTAATGCAACTGCACTATCGATGGCTAAGCCCTTTGGTTGCCTAAGCTCAAGGCTCCACTCTGGAGCACATCTTGTGCCGCTACTGTACCGATGGCTACCGGGGGACGTTCCACACCCCTAAGAATTTAAAAGCCCCGAGTTATATAAAGATAGCAACTAATTTGATAATAATAAACAATTTCGTTACAAATAAAATATCTTTGAAGAGATTTGTAAAAAATTTTATATTCTAAAAAAAAAAATTTATGAAAGAAAATCCACTAAATGGAAATTTTTAAACAATAAAATATTTTTAGTAGTGAAAAAAAAAATTTAATAATAATGTAATAATGTAGAAGAAATATGGTTTAATTTTAGAGTTTGACGATTACAAACCCCGCAGCCCAACTCCCCCCCCCCCTCTTCTCCCTTCGTCTCTATTGCACTCATTTTTCTCATTCGCATATTTTAATATTTATAAATGTTCTCTCTTTACATACGTATGTCGGTCGGTTTCATATGAAATTAAAGTTTTAAGCTTGAATTAAGCTTGCGACTAATATGGAAAAAAAAGGGGGAGGAAACATTTGAATTTACATTTTCAATCTACGAGAATTAAAAGTTTATTCCCTAATAAAATTTCAAAAAAATTTTCCTTTAGTTTAATGATTGAAGAGTAATAAATCCGAAGGCGGAAGTGAAGAGGGGAGGTTATTATTTGTACCAAGGGCGGTTGGAACAAAAGTGAGCTTATGCAATCAAATAAAATTAAACTAGAGGGGATCAATTCTATTAATATTTGTAGAGCATCAAATATTTATCATTATTTATTATATTTAATTTTTAACATAATTAATGTTAATACAATTCATTTTATAAACACACAGTAAATCTATCAGACTTGAGTTTACAAAAAAAAAAAAAAAAAAAAACAATCGCTAGAGGAATGAGTTTAACATACTGTATGACAGAAATAAAAACTAATTAGCATTTTTGTTGAAAATTATAATTTAATTAATTAAAATGGTAATTTATAGCTACGGACAATGCAATTTAAATTGGATTAGGATTTTCAATTAAATCAAATTAACCTCATTGTCCATCAACGAGAAAAATATATTCATAGGTCATAGGTCATATTAAAAAAAATATTTATACTCCCTGGTATTTTAATATGAAAATTAATAATCGTATTGAAATTTGAGTAACTACAGGTATTTATATTAAATTGCCGGTGGGAGAGGGGGGGGGGGTAGAGAACAACCTCCACCAAGATTATTATTAGGCATATTGTCCAGCACTGCTGAACCTCATGGATTCAAGAAATAAGAGCTTACACATTCGTTCATATAAAAATAATAGATTCTAAACAGAGGTGTGTTTGTGGAGATAGGAGGATCCCCAAGGATCATGTGAGATAGTGTGTGTGTCAGAGGTATATTTCTCGATTAATGTTCCATGGGTTAGAGCAGCGTTTCTCAAACTGGGAGGTGAGGAATATTAGCCACAGAAAGTAATTTTCCAAATGATTGCTAGTTTTATAAATAAAATAATAAATAAGAATAAATTTAAAAAAAATATTTTTAATATTTTTTAGCATTAAAAATTTTTGTTTTTGTATTATTTTATAAAATGGGAGGGGGCGTCTATAATTAAATAATTTTAAGGGTGGCGATGTAACATAAAGTTAGAAAAACACTGGGTTAGAGATTACGATTCCCGTAAATCTCACTTGATTTAAATTTTATTCACTATTGGTATCGATTGATACAAATAATTATGAACGGCCTCAGATGGCGAAAATGATTTAATTAAAATTTGTTTAAAAAATCTGCTGTGACTGGGTCGCCTAACTTGAATATAAAATCTCAACCTCTTAGGTCTTTTCGTTTTTGAGATATTTTGTTACTTGTATAACTTGTATATCCATCCGAATTTTTGACATGAAACCAATACTTTCTCTCTCTATACATTAACATTAACATATATATAGGTAAGAGAAAGCACAAATGGGGGGCTGAAAAAGCAGAAAAAATTTAATTTGATTCTTTAAAATGCATCAAATATGTAGCTATATATTTTATAAAATTTTTTTTTTTTTAATAATTTATTTTATTTATAGAGTAATTTATCCTTATATAATTTAAAAGAGAAAAATATTAGTCATCTAATTCATTAACGTCATAATAAACATCATCATAAAGATTATATAAATTGAAACTATTTTTTTTTCTTTTAAAATTTTTCACTATTACTTAGATAATTTGCATACCAAAACCGGTTGTTTTATAAATAAAATAAGTTATTAAAAATAAAAAAAAATTTATATCCAATTCCCACCCGTCATAATATCTCAAATCAAACGAACATCAATACCGAAAAACAAAAATGCCATTATTTAATAATAACATTTAATAAAGAGATTTATGGAAAATATCTAAATATATTTGCGAGTCTGTTGATGGGATTATCTTATCACTGTCATTCATTTTAATAGAATGATATTAACCCTTAAAAAGGAGAGGAGTTGGGAGATTGGAAGAGGGTGGGAGGCCGCTTTGCGAAATTATAATATCAGAGTGTTAAAAAATATTCATATCCTGTTAACTTTTAATATACTTTAATAAAAATTCAATATATCTCTAAGATTTTAAAGGATACTGGACGAGATTAAAGAAATTCTTTCAATAATATTTTTGCTTTCCTGCAATATTATAGAGCTTTATACAGGGTGGGCCAATAGTGCGAGGACGGAAGATTGTGGGCTTATTAACGGCTTTTTAAAGTTTGTCGATGGTGCATAATGAGGAGCCTTTAGGCCTACAAATTTAAAATATTTTTGTTCCAATTGCACCACTTTATACAGACAGGGCGATCCATATTAAAGTAAAATAAAAATGCATTTTATGAAAGGAAAATTTTTTCGAGGTCCCCTGAGTTCAAAAAAATGGTTCCCGCAAATTGACGGACAGTTATAATAAGCTTTTGAACAAAATCGGTACTAGTACTTCAGAGAAGTATTTGCGCAGTTTTTTTTTTTGATTTTCTCAAAATTGGCTCTAAAGATTTTGATTAACGATTTTAGATGCTCTTTAAAATGTATATTCTCATTTTGCCATTGAAATCTTCTGAAGACCACTTTACTCTTGTACTTCATAAGAAAGATAGGAGAAATGGCTGCCATGGTAACAAAATATAAATATTTTTCCCATACTAATAAATTTTACATCTTGAATTCTATGCCTTCGGGGCTTGGTGTAGGGGTCAGCGTGCTAGGATCGTATACCAAAAGTCGCGGGTTCGGACCCCAGGCAGTCCGATGATTTTATTTAAGCCAATTGGATACCAAATGGCTTAAATAAGAACGCCTGGACCCCCAATATGTATATTAATCAATAACGGATATCCTAAAAAGTCTTATATGGCCTGATTTGCCGAAAATAATGTGTCAGTGTGAGTGTGATGAAAAAAAGTCTTGAATTCTATCTAATATATCGGCGGAAACTAAATATATGTCGACACAAAAAATCTGGTGTGACAAGCACAGAACACAATTTGATTACTGAAGGTAAGAGAAAGTTGCTGCGACCAGTCACACCAGATTTTTACTTATGAAACGCAAGTAGTCAAGTTAACTAAGGTGCTCGGCTCCCTGGGACGCCGCGACGCACAGTTTGGAAACACTTCGATAGCTAATAGGTAACAATTATTTGCTCTTCTTCATTAATAAAATTAAACTCTTTTTTCATCAGTATAAAAATGATAAATCGGAAAAAAACGATTCGTTTTAGAGAGGGTGTATAATCACTTGGTTTTTATCTCTATAATTTATATTGCCATATTCGATAGTATAAAAATCTTGGAAATAAATCATACAATGCGGAGTAACATTTAAATGAATGAATTCCATTACTTTTTCATAGCATTTTTTTGGCAGTCGGCTTTTGCAAATTATTTGTTACTTGCTTTTTAATGCAAATAATCAAAACGCTATTATAATTTTTTGACCTCTTTTTCATTTTGCTTTGAAGATAATGTTTTATCAATCAATGATATCTACTCAATTATTTTTAACAATTAAAAAAAAATCTGGCGTGAAATTATAAAACACTATAATAGATTCTATCGAATATATGAAATTTAGTTATTTATTTTTACAGTCCGGGCTATTACGATTAAAATTATTTTGAAGCAATATATCATACATTTATGATCCTTGTTTAATATAGGATTCAATGATAAAAAAAAAAACCCTTTACTTTAAGTTCGCAGATGTTGCAAATCAAAGATTATTATTAATAAAAGTTACAATATTTCATTCATTAACTGGATATTGTCAGATTATGTTATATAGAGAGAAGGGCATGGACCTCCCCTAAACCACCCTATTTTATAATATGATATACGGCTTTGACATTCATAATAGTCTGTCCCTAATAGACGGAAACAAATTCGTCTATTACTATAGAGAAGAAATTATAAACAAGCTGGGCTTAATATTTATAAAGTGTATTTCATAAAAAATTTTGTTATTTAAATGAATGGCACTGGGATGTAATTCCAAAAAGTCAGTGACCCTGCTGGTAAGGAGTTTTAAAAAGTCAGTGAACGAAGGGAGATGGAAAGGTTCATCTCACCCTTCAATTTGTAGCTTAGAGAAACAAACATATAATAAGATTATTTGGAAAGGAGAGAGATGAGAGATAATTCACTCACAATCCCCTCCTCCATTGCTTCTCATCCTCATTACAAATTTATTATTGTAAATGTTTACCAATTAATTCCATAAGGTAATAATATTTAGTTTCGACACCTGGCTCTGTTAAAAAAAATTTTAAAGTAAATGGGCAAATCACCATTTTATTCAAATACGTTATAATTATAAGAATGAAAAAAATAAAATAAAATAACATTTAAGTTTAGGTACATATTTTGTCGATAAATATTCGTAAAAGAATTTATTTTGAGCCAAAGCGATGCATTTCACGTTTCGTTTTTTTTTCTCTACTATAGTATCCTCCTACAAGAAATAATAATAATTATTATTCTAATACTACTATACTACTTATAATAATACTAATAGTAGCCTATTAAAATTTTTATTTGAACAATTAGAATGGGTACATAAGGTCCGAAGACCTATAATGTCCAGTGGTCAGGGAGAATATAAAATAAAAATAAAAAACAGAGGCATAAAAGGGGAACTCAACTGCGGGAACTGAGAAGATGCCTGTTGAGAGTTAGACTTGAAAGTCTGAAGATTGTAGGTTTTGGGGAAGATAGAAGCAGGGAGCTTGTTCCAATCACAGAAGTTTGGAATTGACTAATTAGTTAATTAATATAGTATTGTAATTAATTAAATCTCAGCTACTGATTCTCCCCTCCCCCCCCAATCAGGGAATGACCGGAATCTTTAATCACCTTAGCGAATCACCCTCACTCCTATAAAATAATTAAATATCTATTATTTTGCCCGGTTATCCAAAAGTCATTGGACTTGATATGATCACAAATTGGGAATTTGTAAAAAACAAAAACAATATCATCTCTACAGAATATAATTTATGAAATTCTTGTAAAGTATTTCGTTAATTAGCGTCTTAAAATTATTTTTTTTAATACGTTAATTAGTTAAAATTAGCACCAAGACGGTGAACTTTGAGGTCATTATAAGATGGTAACAACCTTCGATTGTGTTTTCGGGCTGAAAAAGTCACCTCCCAACCCCGAGAAAAGACGAACTGCTGAGCGAAAGCTAAAACGCAATTAATTACCAAGACAATAAAGGAGACATGGCTACATCAAGAATTCTGTAATCAACATCGTTTACGAGAAACATGCAGCGAATAATGATGATAGGGAAGAAGGGAGGGAGGGGGTGAGTCCAGAAGGGGGTTGTTTATATTTTCTTTTGCTTTCAAAATATCTGTTGAGATTTTCGCTAATGAATTCAAACCATCTTAAACGTGAATAATAATAGTCTATTTAATGAATTGTTTTTGTTGAGGGATGTTATCATAAAAATCGAATTTTGAGAGAATATGTTTCTTAATTTAATGAAAGATCTCCATATTTCTATTTATTTTTATATCAATTATACGTCCTAATTCAATTAATATCTAATTGTGCAGGAGGTCTTTATCATCATCAAAGGGGTGCAATTTAAGATCTCCTCTAGATTCGTTTGAATGCGAGATGAATGTTTTAATTGAACATATATCGAAAAAAAATTTTTTTATCAAATATCCTAAAGAAACAAATTGGAATTAAATTACAAAAAAAAAAAAATGGAGATTAAATTTGGTCTTTCATTGTCGGTTAATGAACCAAATTTGAATTTCAAAATTATTCTGAACATTCCCTCTCTCTCTTACTTTGGTGTAGTGAGAGGGAAAATAAATTTATTTAATGTTAAAAGCTCTTTTAAACACTGTCATTACAAATCTATTTCATGGTTGGGAAATTTTTAAAAATATCACTCGTTTCCCATTTTCCCAGCCCCCTCCCCCCCTTCACCCCCTCCCACCGTTTTCCTCTCTGTGATCATTTAAAACGTATGACCTTGACCCTTTGTATGCAGCCTCTATAGGTTTTGTTTGTAGGCTAGTAATCCATCTCTTATAACTTGGAATAAAAAGCTAATTCAATGATGGCAATCTATTCGGAGATGATTTATGGAGACAAATTATTTTTTTGCCAGCTATATAAGAAGTTTGTAATTTACCCTATTAAAGGATAATAAATGGCATTAGCACATTATTCTATAGAAAAATCAAGATTCTTTTTATTAAATTTAAAAGGAAAATTGAGAAAATGTAATTAAATGCGTCAAAACTTTCTTATACAAATAATTAGTCAAATTGCTATATTCTATACAAGCTGCTAATTGATGGATATGGCGTGCACATTAACAACAAGTAGATAATAGGAAATATTTCATTTTTAACAAGGTATTCTCCCTTATTCCAAAATACTGCGAGCAAAAACTGTTCTTCTAATTACAAGAAGGTATTTTACTTCCTCTCTGTGCTATCTCCATCTTTCAGAGGGGCGAAATTTTTATCCTATACTTCCGAAACAGGGAAAAGAGGACAAGATAAGAACAATATAATAAATTGGTCTACAATTTATAACTTAGTAAGTTAGGGTGAACTATATTCCAAGCTAAAAAAACAATAGGTCTATGTCGAGATTTTGATGGAAATACAAGTTTTTAGGTAGCCTGAGCCCAAAAAAGTCTGTCTGTTTGTCAAAATCTCAAGAACGAATAGAGGTTGGAGGTTGAAATTTTATATTTAAGTTAGGTATTCCCCTGAGTCGTAACACGAAGCTTTTAATCAAAATCATTCAAAGATTACTAGTACATTACTCATGTACTTTTTCAGTTTTTTCGATTTTACTCTAAAATACGCTCCAACGATTTTAATTAAAATTCATAATTCAATTATTTCTTAGATGCTAAAAACGTTAAAATGTATATTCTCATTTTGCCCTTGAAATCTTTTGAAGCACACTTTACTCTTGTACTCCATAGGAAAGATAAGAGAAATGACTGCCATGGTAAGAAAATATTTATAAATTTTTTTCTATGTTTATAAATTTTACATCTGTACGGCCGTAAACTAAATATAAGTCAACACAAATAAACTAGTGTGACAAGCACAGAACTTTCAATTACCAAAAGTAGGAGCAAGTTTGTGTTGTGCGACCAGTCACACCACCAGTTTTTTCTGACACCTTCACCAAAATCATATTGATTGCGTTTTCTAATTATTTATTTACCAAGCCACTTCCCTTCTACATAAGTAATTAGTTCGAAATCAAATATTTAATATAAAAAAAAGGAATCCCTTTAATTTAATTATACACCTCTCAAGGGGTTGTTTTTCAACTTTAGTTTATTCTTTTCGTAAAGGGTGTTTTGGAATTCCGTAGCGATTTCACCTGAATTGGCTGCTCTTGGTTAAAATTCCAAATGAATTTCTTTGCTTTTTTTTTTTTTAAATAGTGTTCTCTTCAATAGATTTTTTTTAGCTCGGGAAACTTGGTTTTCATTCAACTGGCACTATAACTCAACAGTTGACAAGAGAGGCTTCTCAAAGACCCTTTCTGCCTCGAAAAAATGGTTGCTATTATTTTTATATCCAGAAAAGGGAGCAAGCACGTGACACATGATGAAAAAGCGAATGAAAGCACAAAATAGATTTGAACATGAAAAAAAAAGTATTATTAATAGGTGGTTTGTTCTTTTAAAAGTTCTAACTGTTCGCCGATGAGATAAAATCCTTAAATGAATAGACAAATTGCTATTAATGTATTAAACACAAATTGCATCGCCTCGCTGCCCTTAAAAATTATTTTTTAAAATAGCACCTTTTAAAAAACTTTTCAATTAGAAATTTAGCTTTTATATACATTTTAAGATACAACTTTTAATTATTTAAGTAATTTTTAAGATGTGTTTATCAAGTTATAAAATTATTTTTAAAATAGCAAAATATATAGTTACCCACACAGCACAAAATATTGCAGGAATGTTGCAGCTATATATATATAATAATCAACATTGCAAATTTTGCAAAAATATTGGCAATATTGCGGCGGCAATATTCCAAAATAGGAATATTACAGCAATATTGTTGTAATATTCCTATGTCCGCCTTTTTGCAACATTGCAACAACATTGTGCAATGTTGCTGTTTGAGCTGCAATATTGTCAATATTGAGCAAGATTCGCAATATTTCTGCAACATTGCTGCAATATTTTGTGCTGTGTGGGTAGTTTTTTTAATGAAAAATTAAAATTAAATTGCCTACGGCCTTGGTCTAGTTGGTAGTAGCCTATAGACCGAAAGTTCGGACCCCAGGCAGTCCATGATTTTAAAGACTGTGTGAGTGTGAGTGTGAATGAGAAAAAAGTGTGAGTGTAAAAAAAAAAAAAAAAAAAAATGATTGAAATGTAAGTCAAATAAAGGAAAAGCTTCACTCCTGGTGTTCAAAATGTTATTTTAAATAAATAAAACATCTAGAAAATGCAGACACCATTTCTCCAAGATAAATATTATTTATCATTCTTTTTGAAAATAATTATAATCACTTTTAACCGTCTTAATATTGATAAAATGGAGGATAAATGAAATTAGTTCCAACGTCACTCACTCTCTCTCATCCCCTATTCAATTTGATAGCTTCCTTTTATTTTATCTTTTAAAATTTTAAATAGCAAATAATAATTCTATTATAAAAGTCTCAAAGAGAATAAAATTTTATTTTATTCACTGTGAAGAGCGATCTTCAAAGTTGTCTTAACTGACCTAGTTTTTCCCTGACAGGGGAGAATCAAATTGGATATGGCAAGATTTTTTTTTTTTTTTTTTAACAAGATAAAATTTGTATTCTATGTTTAATGAGAAGAGAAAAATAACATTAAATTTTAAAGTAGAAATGCAATAAAATAAGTGAAATAAAAATTCTTGAATATGTATTCAAATCCTTTTTCGATGTAAATATACTAAATTCGTCCTTAAAACCTTGGTAATATAAAATTTTCTCTTTTTGCCTATAGAAAGAATATTTTATAGACATAGAAAGATGCTAAAGTTAAACTATTGGCATCAACACTGATTTTTGCAATTTATTTCAGTATTTTATTAAAAAACACTCTAATTCTATTAATGAAACGTTTTTTGGAAAAATTCTATTAAAAAATAAATTGTCTTTATTGATTATCTTATATTAATAGAGACTAAACTGAGGTGAATTAGAGAAAATTCATTTAGCAGATAGCTCTGACACTTTCCGGCACGAAAGCACACGCCTATTCCCTGCCGAGCCCAAATTTAAAGCTATTAATCTTCTTTGGATTGCAATGGGATGGTCAGGGCATAAGTCCAAAAAATCTAATCTTGTCATCAAGAATAATAGAAAAATGTAAGATTCTATGCTAATTCATCATTCGACTTAACGCCACGTTTAAAAAAAATTCGCAATTTAATTTTTTTTAATTCTTAGTACAAGTGGTAAAGCCCGCCGAAGGTGGCCTACGCCCCCTGGAGCTCCTTGCTCGCCTTCGGCAAGCAATTGCAAAATTTTAAATTTTCAAATTTCCCTCTCTGACTTAAATTTTAAATTTATCTCTCCCGCTCTACTTTCTGTAACTCTAGCCAATCAGCGCCCTGACAGGCACATACACACAGGGACAGGAAGTCAACTGTTAGCGCTTTATATTACAGTATGATGATGACAATAAAGTAAGGCTATAAAAATTTAGACACTTGAAGACGATTGTATATTTCTTTGAAGATCGAAATCAATTTTAAAGATTGGCGAGTATTTCAAATACATGTCGATAAATTTTTAAAATTTAAAATGGTAAAATATAATTTATAAAACTTATTGAAGATAAGACTGGTATAAGACTATATTTTAGAAGATATATAAAAAAAAAATTATCAAATTAATATCAAATTAAAACATTTATAAAAGGTATTTAAAATACAAAAATGTGAAAAAAGAAGTAGGCTACATTTTTAATTTAATTTTTTTTTTTTTTTATCTAAGGTCTTTTCCGGCATAGGAGGCCATTTAGGCCCCGTCCCTATTAAGTTCAATTTTTTCGTAGACAACTCAAAATTAAAAATTATAACAACTTGAATTTGAAATTAGAAAATGTTTCAACGAGAGCCTACGGTCGAAATTTTAATTTTAACTTGATATAAATTTGATAAAATATTTTTTTTTTTTTAATTTATTCATTAAAAATTAGTCGCTTAATTTTAATTTAAACTTCTCCACTAACTTTATGGTGGATTTAATTCTTGTCCAACTCTGGCTAATTATATGTTAAAGAAAATTTTTTATAATTATGAACTAATTTCATATCGGGGACAAAAATGGCTGGTGGCCTAATGCCAACATTCTTTTTAAATAAATAGATAAATAACTAATTTCAAAATTTCATTTTGAAAACGACAGAAAATTTTGAAAAAATTGAGGAGTCTATTAAAAACAAAAATTTATTTGTATTTTCATCTGTGCACTCGCATTATTATTGTAAATATCCATTTAACATTCCAATTGTACATAATTTTGCGATCTATAAAAACAAATGTTTAATGTTGAAAAAAAAACTTTGTGTTAATAAATAGATTCTAAACAGTTAAATAATACTAAAACATATCAATGTTTGTTTTAAATATGAATGGCAAATACGAATTTTAATTCAAATTATGGTGATTAAATATAGGTATGGATACTAAGCTATTTGGAAAATTGGGAGGATTCTCTTTTCATAATACAGTTATATTAGTAATAATTAAATGAAGAATAAAAAATGTAAGAAGCAATTGGAATGACTTATTCCTCGGGGCTTTGTAGGAATTTAGTGGAGGAGATGGTAAAGAGGAGCCGAGTGGTTGGTCTTTGATTGCACCCCAATGTGAGAAAAGCCCTGGGCTCTTTTAAGCCCAGCCAAGGTGCAATTGGTTTACAAGGCCAGAGTATGTGGTCGGGTGATAAGAAGAAGCGAGTCGTCAGGGGAAATCAGAAATCACACCCTGGGCTTACTAAATTTTTAAAAATATGTCCTAGAGAATAGCAACTCTCTTCGGAAAATGAAATTCGTGAACATCTATAATTTATTATTTTCTCAGATTCGGATAAAGGAATGCGAATTGAATATTAATAAGACGCTCTTAAAAAAAAAGAGAAGTGTAATAGAATCTCATTGCTCTGCGAACTTCATTCCAACTATCGCACCTTTTTCAAGAACATCATTTTCTTAATTTTATAAGATTCAACAAATTTAATAGAAACAAAAAAAAAAATGTCTTAATTAAATTCGGAGGAGTAGCTAGGGGGAAAGCGATATGGGAGCCACAACGAAAAAACACCATTTATTTTACAACCTCCGAACTAGCTACGCCTTTAATTGTATTGGATCATCATAAATACAGAATACTCCCTTCGTATGAAATCGGCATAAAATAATTTTATTACTCTTCTATAAGAGATCTTGAATTCGCCTGCTTGTTAGGCATCCAAAACTACAATATTACACCTTATTAATTTAATATTTGGCAAGATATTTTATTATAACTTACTCCAAAAATTATTCATTACTATATAATGTATAAAGTTTTATTTTCCTGTATCTAAGAAAATCCTAAATTAATTTTTTACTTTCTCTTACCTATATATGTTATATACAGTATAGAGGGAAAAGTATTGCGATCATGTCAAAAATTCGATGTCGAGATTTTGATGCGTAACTCATTTGGGGATTTAAAACGATAATGTTCCCTCCCATTTCACTTAACTTTCTCAAAAGAAATTAAATTAAGGCTAACATTTCAAGTTTCATTAAATTTAAACTATCAACCGTATGATCTAGTTGAAACACTAGGTTTTAGGTTTCAAAGATTTATTTAAAAAATAAGCTAGTGTTTTTAAATTTGAAATATTTTAAATTTTCAGCGATATTTTCTCGTTTAGAAACATTTTGTGAATTAAAATATACAAATAAAGCACTTAGTTATTTGTTTCAAATTATTTCTTGATTATAAATCAACTGGGAATTGAGAAATCACTTCTAAAGTTGACACATCAGTGTCGAAATAAGTATAAAGTGTTGATTTATAATCCAGTGTAAATAATTTTAAACATTTAACTGTATATTTTAAAATAAGCATATTGAAGATAATATACGGAATAATAGAGGATTAATAATGATCTAGAAAAAGGGGAGGCAAAAAAGTGTAGTCTTTGAAGGTTAAGTCAGATTTAGTGAGGATATAAACTGTCTGGTCTGATTATTGTATATAGTTTTTTTTTTTTTTTATATATATTATTAGAGGCGTTGGAAGTGATCTCTGTTCATGCCAATTGAAACACCAGAGTTACCGTTATCTTATATTGAAAAATAAATAAGTAACCCTTTACCGGAAAATGTACTTTATTTAATTTAGACACCACTAGAAAGTTTTTATTTCTACTAATATCTCACCCTAAAAAATAGTGATTCTTGGATAGGACTAATTTTTTATCTGATACTGTTATAACTTTGTTCGTAGATATTTTATTTTCCCGCTTAATTTCATTTCACATTTTTTTTTCAGTCCCCTTCCTCAATTTAGATATTCCTGCTTGAATGCTTTGTTTGTTTATTTAAATTGGGAGATTCCAATTTATTATTCCACTATGAAATCAGAAGGGAGGAGCGAAAAAGGAAATCAAAAACTTCCTGAATTCAAGTTCTCTTTTTTTCGAACCAAGACGTATAAAAAAAAAAACTTAAATAACATGCCATTCAAATGTTAATTAACTTTTATTTGATTTTCGAGAAAATAAAATAATCATCCTATAAACTAATCACCCATCATTTATTAGAGTTGTGGTTTGGGTTTTTTTTTTTTTGCCTTTCAGCCAATGGCATCATGGCGCCAAACGGCTCTTCACAGCTGTCGGACCCCCGTCGTCATAGCAACCAGCCTCTCTAAACAGTGTGAAATCTCTAGCGATGGCAAGCAAATCTGCTCGATACATTTGGCGGAACTCCAAGAGCCCAGGCTGCCAAGTAAATATGGAGGGGACTTTGATGGATAATTACATGAGTTCGGTGGTTGAGTGAATAATAATTTTTGCTTAGAATGTCACCCATCTATAAATTGCCTTCTTTTCTGTGATAGGAGATATATCGTAAAATATATACAATTATAATTAATTATAATATAAATAATATAAAAATCAAGGTTGAAGTAACAAATTAAATTATTAGATTTTGAATATTTTATTGATTGGAATTGATTTAAATGCCATTTGCTTATTGACTAGATCCCTTTTGAAAATAAAATATACCTACTAAAAGCACTAGTGTTTTACAATAATAATGCAATTTTAAACATGGTATTCAATAATCAATAAAGGCCAAATTGAATTAATTAATGGATTTATAAGGTTGTGATGCGCTGTCTAGTAGTATTAATATTGGTTTGTAGTAAAAAGGGAAATAGACGAATTAATATAAAAAAAAAAACTCAACATATGCCTCTATTATTCTAAATTTCAGATATTAGATATTTTAAATAATAAATTTGTTTTAATTTGGTTCTTGGAAGCAAGGGCGGATACAAGGGGGGGGGAGTAAAGGGAGTAATTACCCCCCCCCCCCACCGAGATTTGAGAAAAATACCTTTTTTGTGAAGAAATTTTATTTTTAATATAAAATTTTAAAAATTATTACTTAAAAATTTGATTTGTATATATATTTTGGTAAACAAGTACAGAATGCACCATTACCGAAATTAAGAAAAAAAATGTGTGCTGTGCGACCAGTAACACCAGATACCCCCCACCCCCCGAGAAACTTCTCTGGATCTGCCACTGCCTGGAAGATAGGCAACACTCATGACTAGAGCCCGGATGTTCATGCACAATCAAACCATAAAATATGCATGCTTTGATGCACTATAAAATGACCAAATATGCACAATCAAGGGAAAAAACAGTAAAAATATGCTCAATCACAAATTGAATCGCATTTTATATTATATTTTTATTTATTTTTTATAACAATGAACAAGAACCATTTTCTCTAAATTTTCTTCGTTTAAGGACACGCGTTTATCTTAGAACAAGTTCTTGAACGCAGAAAATCAACTGACAGGGGCATACTTGAAAGAAGAAAGCTGGGACAAATTGAGGTTGAAATGTTGAACTTTTACATTTCCACCCTGTTGGCGCGAAAGTTTGAAAATATTAAAAATAATTGTTAATTTTTGTCACATAAATTAGACTTTAAAAGCAAATACACAAAGAACATGCTTTTTCCTTTAAAAAAATGCTAAAATATGTATGAAAAATAAGAATATTTTGGTTGAAATTTGGCAAAACATGCATTGTGCATAGAATTTCTTCAAAAAAAGCCAATATATGCACATGTGCTAACAACAAAGAGGTTTCGAATCGAAAACTCATGAAATGGATAAAAGAAATGTTTTAGGAACGTATTCAGCGTCTGTACAAACATCCGGGATCTTCTCATGACAAATACCTGTCTTTTCTCTCAATGATAATTGGAAAATGAAATATTGTGTTTATTTTTTTCTCAATAATTGTAGATTAAATTTTTTTTAATATTATTTATCAGAAACTTGTTTAAGTTAAGAAACCCTCTTGAGTAATTTTTTTTTCTACCTTAATGAAGGCTTTTAAAACTTTTCTAATATATAAAAATCAACTTCGTTTTTTCCGGATAATTTAACAGCAAAATCAGAAGGATTTAAAACATGAATTTAAAACAAATGATGATTTTTTTTTGGGGAGAAGGGAATGTATAGTATTTCAAAGAGAGAGAATATAAAAATTTTAAATGAAGTAAATAAAAAAGGTCCCTTTTAAACGAAACATAAAAGCTTTTTGAAAGGGGCGGGAGAAAAAGAGAGCTTCCTGGATTTTATTGAAAATAAATTTCTCCACTTTTCAAGTTTATTGTTTTCTTTAAAGAGTTTCAATTGAATTGATATAAGATATTAAGATATATTGAGAAGATTTAAAATTATTCAAGTGAAAGGATAATTGAAATGTCTTTTTTACTTTCTCTTATCTCTATATATGTTAATATATAAATATATATAACCCGAGCAAGGACTAGTATTTATTCTTTTCTTAATATGCCAGCTACTAGCCAATCCCAAGCTTCTAACAATTGAAAATACACTGTCAAAAAATATGAATTTTCAATCGTTTTTCATATACTTTCGTGCTTGAATTTTAATATACCCAGTTTGTGAAATCAAATTCATAAACTATTTTATTAAGTAAAAAAAATATATGAATAAAATTTAAGTAGCTCAAAAAAGTATGATATTCTTAACAAAATAAATAGTCGAGATAGTAAAGGCGTCGTACAAATTCATATATTAAGGGAAGAAACCAAGAGCTCGAGTTCAAACCTCTCGAGGGCGGTTTTTTTAACTAGTGTATGAAATTTTTCATAAATCCGTTTATGAAACTTTAATAAATTGGTTTATATAAACAGTTTGCGTGATAGACTTCCTATCCCTGTTTATGGATATCCCTAGAAAATGTTTAACAGTGTAGCATAAAAAATCCAAGTCCTGACGAAAAATAAACCCTACTAAAAATAAATTATTTTTATCTTTTGTTAAGTAATTGGTATAACTTTACGATTATATCTTAATTTTAAATTTTCCAAAGAGCCAGACCATAATATTAATCATAGTGTAATAATTATAAAATCCTTGTATCGTAAATCCGAAATTTGTCTACTTATGTTTTAATCTTCTTGTAGATTCATATCATCTCTCAAGAGTAATTTTATAGTTTAATTAAATTCGGCTTTATCCCATAAATACAATCCTTTCTATTTAAGTTCAGAGATTTGTTTTTCTTTCCCTCTTATTATTCCCACAATCTTAAATTATAGCAAAAATATTTGCCAATGTTAGGAAAAAAAAAAAAATTAATTTATGGACTTCCTTCTCCTTTAGATAATGAATGTCTAGAGATGAAATAATTCTGTATTCGGAAGACAGGAAACGATCAGTATTGATAAATGTGTATATGTGTGCGCGTTTGTGAGCAACGGAAATGAAAGGGGCTTTTAAGCCACGTGAGGTCTTAAAGGGGGGCTAAAATAGCATCGACAGAAGGGCACGTGGCGGCAAGGGGCAAGGGGTAGGGTAAAAGGGCTCAAAAAAAAGAAAAAAAAAAACAACGCCTTAATCGTGCTGGCGGCTAATTTGTCAGCTATTTGATAAAGTCTTTAACGATTAGAGGAGATCCAATAGATGAAGATCTTGTCAAATGATCCGACTTTCGAAAATAAAATTTTATCATATTAATCTAAAGATGATAAAATTAGATGACTTAAGTTGAATTAAAATTTTTTATTGTTAAATACCAGATAAAAACTAAAAAAGCTTTTTTCTTCTGGTCACTTTCGATTTACTGTGTGTGTCCCTGGTGCGGGCGTGTGTATCCCTGTGTGTCCCTGGTGTGGACGTGTAAATCCCTGTGTGTCCCTCAAGGTTATGCAGACCTGCTGCGGGCGTGTGCATCCCTCGATCAATTTTAATCATTTTTACTCGGGTCTGTTTGTGTGTAACGATTTTAAGCATGAAGGAATTTAGCTACGAGTTTGAAATTTTAGTATTTTAGTTAGGTACTCTCTCGGAAACTCAAAATAAGCTTTGAACAAAATAGGTCAAAAAGTAGTAGTAGTTTACTAAAGTACTTTTTCAGGTTTTTTTTCGAATTTCTCAAAATCGGCTCTAACAATTTTGACTAATTCAAAATTCAATTATTTTTAAAAAAGTATATCAGTAAAACTTTTCGGGAAAATGTTTGAAGTTCACTTTATTGATGTTTTTTCCGTTTTTTTTTTTCGATTTTCTCAAAATTGGCTATAACGATTTTGATTAAAATTCATAAATCAATTATTTTTTAGATCTTCTTTAAAATGTATATTCTCATTTTGCCCTGAAAATTGTTTGAAGGGTCCCCTTTGAAACTTTTTACACATTTAAAAAAACATTCTTTCAATTGTAATGAAATTTTGTATTTATTTAGGATTCTCTCCAGTCACCAGATTTTTATCAATAACAAGACCCACTTTTTTTAATCTTAAAACGTGTATATCCATCAAAATCTCGACATCTTAATTTAAAAAGCAAGCAAGGTGTTTTGACATGTGTGAAATGTGTTTATAAATAACGCTATTGTGAATATTCCAGAAAAGTTTCCACTTATTGTTTCGATTAAATCTTTAAGAAAAATTTTAATGATTTAATTTTCTTAAAGAGACTACATATATGTCTGTCTGTTTATCAAAGAATTCTTGTGATACAAACAAAACAGATGGAGAAGAAAAGAAACAAGAAAGTTGTTAAATTAAATTATATATCATTAAACATCAAATAGTTTAGATATTTCATTAAATAGATGAAAATGAATAGAATTTACTCAAATTAACGAGAGTGTTGAAAAATAAATTATTTCTGGGATGATTCATTCATTCGTTCAAAAATTTCTAAATGTACCCATATTTTTACTTTAAAATAAAGCAACTTTTGGAAAAACTTTAAATGAGGCATTTTAAGTCAAATTGGACATTTAATTTCATATTTTCGATTTTCTTGAAATTTTTTCAAATGCATTTATGATAAATTAATGGATAAAATACTTCTAGCGACATAAGCTTATATAGTCTATATATGCTAAATATATATGTAGAATATATATGGCGTAAATAAATGCATCTGTTAATTTTTTTTTTTTTTATTTATTATTTTTGGCGATAATTATCAAAAAAAAAATTTTAATTTTTATTTATTCCCGTTTAATCAACAGCAATTGGACTAAAAACCAAAGATTTTGAAAAAAAAAGGCCGACGAAATATTAAATTATTTTTACCCGAATTTAGAGGTAGTTTTACCACTTCAAAATGTATTTTTTATAAATGTTAAAATTAAATGCTTTTTTGAATTTTTTTTTCATTTTCAAAATTTTTGCTCATTGATAATTTCAAATAAAAATTTGAATTAGGCTAAATATTTGAATTAGGCTAAATAAAATAAGACTGTGAGTGTTTTTTTATTTTAGTCCGAATCGAGGTATTTTGTATACTATTATCTTATTCAAATATATAGATCTCGAAAAATATTTAGTTAAATAAAATAATTTTCAAAGTACTCCTAGCGACATAGCATATACCAAAAATAAATGCAGCTGTTTAGTTTTAAAATGCATCCAACTTGCAATGTCTTTTTTTAAAGTTTTTGATAATTTTTTCTTGTCAAAATCAAAATTTCAGCAGAATTTTTAATAGATTCCGGGACAGATATAACTGTGATTTCATCAAGATTTTCGGAGAAAAAACAAATCAGTACTTTGACATAAAAATATGTAAAAAAATTTTAAGAAAATCGAAAAAACGAAGGTCAAATTTTGCCCGATTTTACGTGGAATGCCTCCCTCGGTTATTTATCTAGTCAGAAGGTTTTAAAGCTTATAGTTATTTATTTTTTAAATAAAATTAAATATATTCCTGTTTTTTTTTTTTATTTAGAAGCATATTGATTAAGTGTATAGTGACTAAATTTAATGGTCATATCTCACACAGTCTTATTTCATGGGGTAATTTACGTTATCTCTAGTATAAACGGGCAACTAATGAGGCCCCACTTGCCTAATTATGTAATAACTTTAAAACAACAGATGCGAAATGCACAACGCTACTGCCAACAACATAAACGACATAAAGTAGTGCTGTCAATGTTTACTAATTTAAATTATTATGTGAGTAGAGGTGGAAAGCAATGGACTTCAAATTATAATGATGAAGAGGGAAATTTGAATTAAAATCAATTTGAATAAAAATAAAATTCCTTTGAAAAGGATATCTGGTCTTCTCTTTATTTTTTAACACCTAATTGCTTTAAAATAGGCAACTTCTAATAGGGGCCAATTTATTCCAAACATCACTGAGGTGGAATCGCTAATTGCTCCTTTTCTGACAAGCCCAGCCAGGAGGCTATGATCGGCGCCTAACGAGGCAGCTCTACAACCCTACGCCCTTCGCCCTTGCGTATAAACATTAGACAACCGGGCTAACGAGGGTAACTCCTCTGCATACAATGGACCACGGGTTGCCGGCCATTTAATTCATCCCTCATCCCCTACAACGATTCTTTTAAATTATATGATTTAATAAAAAGAGATTCGCGCTATCTTTTGAAAAGAATAAAATTTATAACTTATAAATATAATTTATTTACGGTATATAATTCATAAAGGTTTTATTGTGTGGTCTTTTGGAAAAAAACTTTTTTGTGACTTTTTGTTTTAATCTATCAAAGCCCAAAAAAAAAAAAATGGACACACAAATAATTAATTTTTTAAAGAATAGGCTACTTATTTAACTGGTCAAAAAAATATCAAAATTAAAGGAAAAACCTATAAATCTCATTTTTTCTTTTGGCATTGGAGGCTATTTAGACCCCCATCTCTATTTACTTAAATCGATTGGTAACCAATAATTGAAACAAATTTTTCTCATCAGAGTCGGGATGCGAACTCCTGACCTCTAGTCCAAAAAGTAATGTTTTACCTTTAACTCACAGGTCAAGGACTATAGGTAACAATTTCTGTTTTGTTGATTGGCATATTTAAAGTAAAAAAATTAATTTAATTTTTTCAAAAAAAAAAAAAAAAAAAAATTAATAATAATAATATCAACATGGCAACATGACAGTTTTATTTTTGTAAGCTTTTTTTGTCCAATGGCCTCCGGCTAAACGGGCAAAAAAAAAAGCATTTCGAAGAAATAAAAAATTTCTAGTCCAAAATAGAAAAGACAAGGATTAATCTGCCATTATAATTTCTTTATCAGTTAGTGGAATTTTTAATTCTGTTAAAATATTAAATTTCCCTACGGGGTGGTTTGGTGAAAAATTCGTTTGCGGATTGCGGTTAACGGATCGATGTTCGTTGCTTGCTCGCTAGGAGGGTAGATACAGACAAATTATTGAAAAACCAGTAGAGACACCAATAAAATAAAATTGATGAAAAGAAGAAAAAAAAAAAAGTATATATGGGAAAAAGCGCCGCGAGGGAAAAAAATTAATCTATTTTTAATCACATTTAGATATGAACAAACGAATTATTCTTTTGACATAAAAAATTAACCCGTTCGGAAAAAAAGAATTTAATTTTTTACATTTGTTTATTCTTTTTTTTTATTTTGCATGCTAAAGAACGATTTAATGGCATAGATCAGAACCCCCAGGGGTCCGCGAAGTTCCATAAAGGGTTCGGAGGGACTAAAATAAAAAAATAATTAATATCTAGGACAAATAAATAGGTTCCGAAGACTATTTAATAAAAAATATTTTTACTTCACTTAGGTGGAATAATTTAATTATTAATGGATATGAAATTACGATTGATTCATCATCGATTGTCATATTCATAAACAAACAATTAGTGAAACTCTGGGGCTCCGTTCTTCCTTTCGAGGGCTCCGCAATTTCGAAAGTGTGAAAAGATTATTTAATTTTTCAATGTCTAGTCTACTCTAACAACGATATTTTTGTATTTCTCTAGTATTAGTCCCCCCCATTTTTTGGGGGGGCCTACTAGTTACACCTCTGGTGGAGGGTATTCCTTCCTATCCAATCAACAAAAATATTTAGACGAAATAATTTCAAAAATTAAATTTAAAGGAGATCCATAGCTGATGTATGCCTATGATTTGAAGAGAAGATTTTATGAAAAGAGACGAGCAGCTCTAATTATTTCTTTTTTTTTATTAAACTCACCACTTAAGTGGAATGTTATAGCAAAATAAGATTCATATTTAAACTGTCTACCATGCGCTCTTGTAGAAACATTATCATAGTGAAGTGATAGTATCAATCGAATTTGAAATTAAGATTAGTCAATTTTACAATCCTTTTCAAATCTAGTTTTAATGCTAGTATTAATCTATTATTATTCTCGTAAAATCCAACAATATTTACTCTTGACTCTGAAGAAGGTTTCATATGTGACCGAAACGGCAACCCAATAAAAGAAGCTTCTCAGCTCATTTTATAAAACCTACAAAAATTAAATTAAAATTGTCTCGAACATAATTTTCGATTTTACTAAATTCTAAATTTTATAGTTGAGCAAGTTTACTTCTGAGATTTCCCACGTTACATCCACCACTTCTCACAAACAAAAATCCTGTCGCTTGGTAATCCATTAAAAGAATTTTCATGTTAAAAAAAAAAAGCGTAAGGATTAGTTAGGATTTAATTAAACAAAATCTAGTCAGAATAAAAGTTTAGAATTAGAATTACATATTTTTTTTTTTTTTACAGAACGATTATTTGATTTTCTAATATCCCGAAATCGTGGATTTATGATCAAATACCCGGAGGTGTTCGCGCGCCACTTTATAAAAAATAAATAAATAAAAACAAAACGAAGACGACGACGACCGTTGGAAAAACGTATTCGCTTACGTAATTTGACAAGGTTGCAAAGTGAAAAAGCAAGTTCATGGCCGCACATGAGGATTGCAAACCGGTCCAAATGCAAACGCCAGCCGAGAGTTAGAGAAGGAACGTGCCAAACAACATTTTCTATATAAATATAAATTCGAATTTGATTATGTCACTAATGTCTAAAGACCGGAATAGATTTATAAGCCTTAACTAATGGTCTTTTAGAAAAAAGACATCTTATGAAAAATTCAAAGAAAATTTAAGCAAATTTTCCCAATTTCCAAACTTCTTTTATTTAATGTATAAAGATGAAAATTAGTGAAAATGTAAATAGAATATTAAATTTATTCTTCTTTTCGTTTTTATTTAAATTGAGTTGATATTGACGTTTTTTCTTTCTTTTTTTTTCAATAAACTTCCGCTTTACTAAATTGCTTAATATTCTCTTTGATGGTATTTGAATCTTAATCCCCACCGCTTATCTCTTTGTTGTTGTTGTTGGTTTAAGTGAGAAAATCAAAGAATCGATCCTGAGGAAAGAACAAACAAAAGGAAACACAAAAGAAAAAAAAAAAAATACATTAAAAAAATATTAAATAACGAGAGTTTCGATTTCTTATCGATGGATAGTTTTAAAAAATATAATGCTAAGTAATAAAAATAAATTCAGTAACATTGATTTCAAAAATTCTTAAAGATAAGAATAAATTTATATTTATTGTAGAATGGAAATTTGTAAAAAATAAATGGAAAAGTGTGTCATTCTAAAGATTAATGAAAATAAATGGATGCTAGAGATAGGTAACTAGAGCCCGGATGTTTGTATAGAAGCTGAATACGTTCCTGAAACTTTGCAGTTATCCATTTGATGAGTATTCGATTCAAAATAACCCTATGTGTTCCGAGCATATGTGCATATATTAGCTTTTTTGAACTAATTTCATGCACAATGCACGTTTTGCCAATTTTCAACCAAAAGAACCTTATTTTTCATGCATATTTTAACATTTTTTTTAAAGAAAAAAACATGTTTTGGATATTTTTGTGTAGTTGCTTTTAAACTCTAATTTATGTGACAAAAATTAAAAAATATTTTTAATGTTTTCGCGCTTTACAGGATGTAAATGTAAAAGATAAACATTTCAACCTCAATTTGTCCCAGATTTCTTCTTTCAAATATCCACCTGTCACCCCCCCCCCCCATTCAAAAATCATTCCTGCGTCCAAGAACGTGTTCTCAGATAAACGCATGTCCTTAAACGAAGAAAATTTAGAGAAATTGGTCTATGTTCATTGTTATAATAAAAAAAAATAAATAAAATAACATAAAATGCGACAATTGTGCATATTTGGTCATTTTATAGTGCATTAATGCATGCATATTTTAAGATTTGATTGTACATGAACATCCGGATATATTTCGTTGGTAGAAGATAGGCAACCAAAATCGCCAACTCACTAATGATTTACCTAACTTGCGACTGTTAGTCCTAGTAAATATTTTCTAAATTATATTGGATAACAATTAATTAATTATAAAAATAGCGACGGGTTCTAAATGGCGTCAGATGCCAAATAAGACCCTAAGTAAAGGAAAATTTTCCCATAACTAGTTTTCCCCATTCTCATTTCTCAAACATTAGAAAAAAAAATATAGATGAAAGACCAAGTGATGAGTGGCATGAATAAAATTAAAATTGTATTTTTTACTTTTAATAAATGTCAAATAAGAAAAAAAAATAGAAGAAGAGACAAAAGAAATTAACATAATTATTTCAATAGGCCATTGAGAAGTTTAATTAAGATTGTTAATGATCCAAAAAATTAAAATCACTATAGAAAAACAATAACCTGCGCTGATTGATAGTGCTATTAGAATATTAATTTAATTTCAAGGTAAATGTATAATCTTTTTTAAGCTAATTTAATTAATTAAAAATGATTACAACGAAGATACAAGACTGATGAAAATATAATTATTAGAAGTTGTCCAACTAAACTAGGACTAGAAAATTGATTATCTACCCACTAGTTTTTGCTACTGGGTGGTAGAGTTCTTGCCTCTTGTGCTTCAATTGAATTGGCTACCAATCAATTGAAATAAGTAGGGGCAGGGCCTTAAAAGAACTTAGACAAAAAAAATAATAAAATAAAAATACTTTTTCATCCAATTCGATAGAGAGGAAATTTCTTTGAAGGAAATAAATAAAAAAGGGGTTCATCTTCCAAAAATCCATTTATCACCTAAAGTAGGCCTACTTGATTGGCTAGTAAATTGAAAATAAATTTGTGATTTGATATTAGATGTATTAATAAAAATATTTTGACGGGAGGGTATTTTTTTTTTTTTTTGTTGGTGGGCCAAGCGCCCCATAGCTCGAGGAAATCGAATCCAGGATCTCTATCCTTTCCGGGGTATCCAATGCACAAGGCCACCGGACACACGATTTATTTATGCCCCAGAAAGGCTAGAGATCTTGGGTTCGAATCCCTGGAGCCATGGGGCGCTTGCCTCAACTACAAAAAATCACACACTCATGTCAAATATGAGTAGTTAGTCCGAATGAAGGTATTTATTGAATATCAATATTTTATTCAAATGTATAGATCTTGAAAAATATTTTTTTTTAATCAAATTTTTTCTTAAATAATTCATTTTTATTTATGTACTTAATTTTTACTTCTAACTACTGAGACGAGCTAGAGGCAAAGGATTCGCTTTCCGACTAACAAACAAAAATTTATTTCAATTAAATTGGCTATCAATTAATTGAAAATAAATAGAAGATGGATCAAAATAGTCTTCAATGTCGAAAAACAACAACAAAAAAAAAAAAAAAACA
Organism: Euborellia annulipes; assembly: GCA_023213315.1. Lineage (NCBI taxonomy): Eukaryota > Metazoa > Arthropoda > Insecta > Dermaptera > Anisolabididae > Euborellia > Euborellia annulipes. The sequence continues at coordinate 16,773 of JAKCPI010011992.1, read as the reverse complement.
TCTGCAGTCAAACTGTACTTATTCAAGTTTAATAAATGTCCACTTAGTTTTATTTTGTCGATGATTTTACCTTATATAGAATATTACTTGACTGGGAAGAGAAGAATTATATGATTCAGGTGACAAAGCTTACCTGCAACAAAAGAGAACAAAAATTAATAAATATAAAAATTATATTAGCCTTACAAATAATTAAAATTAAGTGAGGGGCAGGAAAAATTATTTTCTATTTTATTCTTTTTTTTCTAAAAAAAATTTTATTTCCCACAGTCACATAAATTCTTAAATCAATTTTCAACCCCTATCTCTCCTTAAATAAAATGTATTGGCGTTAAAAAAAAAATGAAATATATACTTCATTCTAGAATTTATCTAAATATAGTATATTTTTCCTAAGAAATGATAAAATCAAAAATAAATTTTATCGTGTAAATACTAAAGAAATAGTTTATATGGGATAAGTTTCTATGATAGTAAAAATATTTCGCTATCACGAGATCGTATTATTTATTTATTTATTTTTTTTTTTGTTCCATACAAAAGGGACAAAAAGTTTGTTTTCAAGTTTGATTTATATTCTATTTATAGCTCATCATAGAGACAAGATTTAAATGTACATTCCAATATTTTTTATAGTACCATACATGAAAATACATTCAAAATTTTAAATAGATATTGATTCAAGCTACCTTCAAGCTTTTCTTTTTAAAAATATTGAAAATAATCTTCTTCTGTCCTCGCTCTTATTATTCCCGCGGTGCGGGGTCGGCGGGAAAAATATTGAAAATAATATTAAATTATTATTGTCTGATTAAAATCAGAAAATGTTAGTTCAAACTATTTTTTTAATCAACTAACGCTAGGGACTAAAAACTAGAATACAATAAATGGTTGATTGAACTGGCAAGAAAGAAGTTGAAGTGTTGTTATTTTGGGAAATAAAAATATCTATCTTTGGCGACAGGTTGACTAATGGGTGATCAATGCAGAAGAGCCTATTTTGACATATAGATTAAGTTTATGATGTAAACAAAAGGTGACTTTTCTAAATTCCATTTCTCAGACATCTATTTTGAAAACTTGAATAACATTTAAAGTTTCAACCATATGTTTTATATACTATACAGATTAATTAGAAGCGATATATATTAGGAGGTCCAGGCATATTTATTTATACCATTTAGTATCCAAATGATTCAAATAAATTCATCGGTCTGCCTGGGATCCCAACCCCCCCCCTTTGGGTTCCAGACTATCATTATTGACATTTGTCAACAATTTTAGTCGTCTCGGCCACGGGGGGGGGGAGAAATCACTTCTGTATATTTTTATTAAAATGTGAATTTTTCAATTTCTTAAATAAGTTTTACTCGAAATGTTACTCTTCTTAAATAAATATCCCTTCTTTATCCCACATGAGAGGAGGCAATGGCTAAGCCGGCTAAGCTGAGGATTACGGAGTCCGAAGTCTCAACACGGCTCGGGTTCGAATCCAGCTTGCCGCAAATAATTCAAACATCCTGCCGAAGTCTCCTCTTAGGGTAGGGAGGGGGATAGCCCCACCGTCTCTGGGAACGGCCACTTCAACCTAACCTAACCTATCCCACATGACTTCAATCTATTTCTATTTTATTCCCAAGCGTAAATATAAGTTCTATACACTTGGGATGCTTAGGCGACAAAGAAAGACCCTGCTTGCCCTTCGCTGGGCATTGCAGCTAGTAATCAATAAATTAATACTACCCGTTTTTTTTTAACACTCACACACAACACATTCACACAGTCTTTTTGGCAACTTAGGCCATTTAAGACTTTGACGATAACAGTTATATTTATAATATCTATTGGAGGTCCAGGCATTTTTATTTAAGCCTACCGTTGAAATAAAATTGATGAATGCGAGTTTGAATTTAAATCCCACAATCAAATATAAAATGGTTGCTCGAAGTGAAATTAAATTAAAGATTCAGTCCATCGTGGACTACTTTGCACAAGCACATAGGAAAATGATAATCAAATGGCATATATTTATGCAGACACCCTGTATCTATCCAAAGCCCAGGTGAATTAAAATTTAATTTATATTAAATTTTACCTTGACTAAACAGAAACTCAAGGATTAACTTCACATAAATAAATTTTAAAGTTCATAGTATAATTCTCTCTTCTCCATTCCACATTTTGAAAAAGTGTTTACATTTACGGATCCCTAATCTACCATAAAATTAGTCAACAAATTTAACTTTCCATTTGAATGTATTTAATTACCAATTTGTCGGAAAAAAGGAAGTGTAAAAGGAAAGGGAAGAAGAACGCAGAGGCTCAGGATTCTCTGACATAGAGAGTAGAGGAGACCACAAAAAGCAAGCAGCTCCAAGGTTGAATTACACAAGCTTTTATGTCAGCCCTGGAATGGTAGGTTGTTGTTGTTGTTGTTGCCGGTGGGTTGCCTGCTCCCAGGCGCCGTTTATTTCGCTAGAAGGTGTGGGATATTATTGGCATGAAAGGGAAAGAGAGAGGTGCATGACTTCCGCCGGGTGAACGATCCAAAAGCACGACGACGCAATCCGATCGAGATTTATTTATTGACGCGAAAATGAACACAAAAGAATCATCATATGAAGTAATCAATCAATAGTATTTTTGTTATTTAGGGTAAAAATATTTTAAGATCTAGAAAAATAACTTCCTTAATTTCCTTAAAAGTTCTCACATTATTATTATTATTTGTTTTTCAATGAAATGAGTTTAAAATAATAGTGACAAATCAAGTGAATAATTTTGAATTTATTTTTTTATTTTTCGATTGAATTATTCATTTGAATACATGAAAATATGTCCCTCTAATTAATCATATTTTGAATAAAAACATCCATTATATGATGGAGTTTATAAAAATTTGTAATGGCATGAAAACTAAAAACAAATTGAACAAAATAAAAATCTCGTTTTTACCGAATGTAGGCCTAGTAATAATAAAGGTAATACAATAGACATTTGAAAAAATGGGCTCGTTTATTCAAAAATTCTATTATTCCATATATAATCATATTTATTAAAAAAAAAAAAAATAGTAATATATTAATAGAATAACAGAAGTTTGTCTGGAATAGGGCCTAGTTATTAAAAAAAAAATACTTTAGCCAATAACCAAGAGAGAGAGATTACATTTTTAAATATACAAATTAAACACTAGGTTATTTGTTTCGAAGGTTTTATTAATTAAAAGTTTTTTTTTTTTAACACTCACACTTTCCCCATACACACACACATAGACACACACATACACACAGTTTTTTTTGGCAACTCAGGCCTTATAAGACTTTTAACGATAGGCCTACTAGTAATATTTTTATAATATATTTATTTGGGGTTCAGGCATTCTTATTTAAGCCATTTGATTTTCTCAAAATTCGCTCTAAAGATTTTGATTAAATTTTAAAAATCAATTATTTTTTAGATGCTCTTTCAAATGCATATTCTCATTTTTCTCTCAAAATTGTTTGAAGCACCCTTTACTCTTGTACTTTCTAGGAAAGATAGAAGAAATGGTTACCATGGTAAAGAATTTGCATCTTCTTCAAATTTTTAAAAATTTTTTGTTTTTAATTCCACCTCCTCTTCTCTGAGTATACAAGGACAAAAATAAAGATAAGCTTTATCTACAAACAACAAAAAAGCGAGATCATTTTTGAATTTTTAAGAGTTAACAAACAGATTGAGGAAATTCTGCATCAAAATGGCTTCTAATAAATTTCAAATTCAATCAAAAATTGTCTTTTGTTAAAGAAACTTAGAACTACTAAGGATATTGCGAGTGGTTTGGTTGCCTCTAAATTTCCTTGTAAGATTATTGTCGCTGACACCATTCAGACTTCATCTCTAATAACGTCATCATCACACGGAGGTATTAATTTTCAATTCTATTGTAAGTAGGCTATATATTATTAAAGATTTAATCAATAATTCAGATTCATTTCTTTTTAATAAAGGCTATAAAAAATATAAAAAGGAAATCATCATTGTCATTTTATTCGTATCCTTGTATAAGGAACAAGTCCTTGAAAAAAAGAGACATTTTAAGTATACATCCTGAAGAAAAATGTAATTAGTGCTCGAAACGTTGAAGAACAACAAAAAATTTTAGTTTTATGAATATTTTGTTTCGTTTTTAAAAAAAACATCTCCATGAAATTTTTTTCTTCAATTACTTAAAATTATTATAAAAAAAAAGTTACTAATTTGTTTCGTCGGATTATTTGCGATGAGTATATAAAATTTTTCTTTTTAATGAATAATTACTTATATTTTCATTTATACGTAAAAGTTGTGTAATGGAGGCCATGGAAATTTTTTAATTTTTTTTGGGAGAAAGGAAATACACTGATTGAATAAAGTAAAGCGGAAATTTTTATATTTATAATAAAGTTAACGGGATCAAAATCGTATCGGATGTTGAAATTATCAACTGCTGTTGTTAGTAAAGAAGAAGACGACGATGAAGAGGACGACGAAGTTTTGAAAAGTGAAGTGAGGAGAGTAAGAGTGGTTAGGTGAGTGTGCAAATGAAAGGAAGACAGCAATAGCAGCAACAACAACAACAACAACACAACTCGTTGGACAGGTGTTTAAGAGCCTTGGGCAAGGCAGGACACAAGGATAGGGCACGAGTCTAAAACCAAACTTCTTACTCTCGAAATTTTATTAACAAGTCTTTTGAGACTCCATCTGCCAAATGAAATGTAGAAATGCCTTCAAAGAGATGATAATTTCTGCCTTATTTTCTCAAGATGTACCAGGTAAATAAAAAACATTTAAGCTTGGAACTTGAGAAAAAAAAATAACTTTGAACGATAAAGTGAAAATGTTAGTAACTAACATTTAGCGATATAAGCCAAAGGGTCAAGATTTTCTACTTTGATATCTGCACTCTTTGATGATTTGATCAGATAAGAATAAAGGTGAAAAGGCATCGAATTAATAAAATAAAATATACGAAGTGTTAGAGAAAATATTTTTCATTTTCAGGATGGCATTTCGGTTTTAGGCTGAAATAGAATCAGTTAGCGACATACCATGGTTCAGTGAGGGTCAATATCAAGTCCCCACCTTTTCTACTTGTGATTATTTAAATGCTTTTATAAAAGAAAATGAAAATCTTTTTTGGAAATTTTCTAGGTTTGAACCATGAAAGTTTTCATTAAAAAATATATAATATTTTTTAAAAACAATGAAATAATCATTAAAAAATATATAAAAAAAACAATGAAATAATCACAAATAGAAAACTCATGGGTGGGACTTAATATTGTCCCTCACTGTACGTCCCGATATTAGGTAGGTAACCTGTCTCATTAACTCCAAACACAACCAAATGTCCCGAGAGAGCTAATAATAATAAAAACAAGGAGCTTCTTCAATTTATGAAATTGAAGGAAATAAATACGTAAATCAAATTAATATAATTTGGCCTTGGAACAAAGTATAATACGTATTCATGCAAAATTGAAGGAATATTGCATGCAATAAGTCAGTCGTATGAAATTGTTCAATACACTAATGAATTTTTTATAATTATTGAAAGCTCTTTTCTAAATGTAACGAAATATGGGTTTTCTTAAATACTGCTACAGCCTAAAAATGTCTTGATGTTCTGTTTTGAGAAAAAAAATAAATGGTCGCATAACTCTAAATGAATATTTTAAAGCAATCGTTTTTTTTTTCTATAAACAGGATACTCAGGACGGATCAGTCAATTTGTGGTAATATTGATATAAATTATATCTAAATTTTAGGCAAATAGATAAAATACTTCTAGAGAGTGGATGCGGGCAAATTCCGTTTGATCACTGGGCAGGCAAATTACGAACCACCCGCATATTTTGAGGCAGATTTCTCAGCTGAGATTGAATAAATCAACTTGATCTATGCTTAAACGACAACATTTTCAAGCAGACATCCCCTTTGGCTCTCTCTCTCTCTCTCTCTATTTGAATTGGTCCAGAACAAAAGAACCAACTTCGAAATTGAATTCTAACCTTCAATTTCAGATATTTGTTTTTTTTTTTTTTTTTTTGAAAAAGAAAAAAAAGATCAAAGGATCTTTTTTATAGAAGGTCAAATCAAATCAGAACAAAGAATGAAGTTTTTTCTTCATAAAATTTCAATGTGGGGTTATCTCTTTAAAAAATAAAATTATTTGAGGAATTTATTATTTTCTAGATTGCAATATACAGTTTCAGTCATCCAATGTGACCATCATCAGGCCTGGAAATATAAAAAATACTATATAACATAGGACATTACATGATATTATAATCTACAGGATTTATTATGATCTAGGCCTGATGATGGTCACATTGAATGACCGAAACTGTGTATTGCAATCAGTTGTCAGCAAATGAAATTTCAGAAAAATAATTGTTTCAAATTATTGTTCGTTCATCCTGCAAAGTTTCATAGTAAACTTTCGAGAATTGATGATAATCTGCTTGAGCTGTTTCTTGGATATAAAAAAATAATACTTCCGTCAGTATTTAATATTTAAAGGTTGTAGGTCTTCAAAAAATCCTTTTATCTAGTAATGAATTTCGAGATATTTAAAAGTTAAGTTACTTGAGACCTCTAATTTTTGAATTTCTACGTCTTGTGTAGAACATAAATGATGTCCAGCTACCTCGAAGACAAATTTTTTTAGGTTTATCCTATCCTGTTTCTTGCCCATGTAGAGTCTGATTAAATGAGATTTTTGCCGTGATATGTATGCATATGAAGGACTTTGTCTAGTACAAATAATATTTTGTATCTGCCGCCTCTGAAGACAAATGTTGAATGATGAAATGAATGCGGAAACGATCGCTGAGAAAATTTACGATAAATGGTGACATTAATTTGTTTGGTATTTTTCGTTTATTAGCAAAGTTATTTTTATAAAAAAAAAAATGTGGAGTTCATATCAACAAAAAATAAGAATTTAAACAGAATTATTATAGTTTAGAACAGACATGGTGATATGAATAGAGAGAACGCCGAGTAATTAAACACACATGGAACCGAATGGAACTAAATGGAATTGCAATTACCGATCAAGTAGAGGCAAGATTGGTTTGATTGACCTGAACCAAAACTAATCACCTGCCTTTCTTCCAAATTTGATTAACACGTTCGAAATGTAATTTTTAAGATGTCTATACAAATAGAATTACATTATGGAACAAGAATAAAACCTACTACTGTATGACATAAATACAATAAATTGCAAGTGGTATAATTAATTACAATATTCTTTTATTGATGGTGTAGTAACGTCAAAAAATAAATCAATTTCTAATTCCTTATTTTATAACAAATGTCAAAAACTAATTCATTTGAAAATCTTCAAAAGATTTATTTACTTTCTTAAATAAGAAGTCTTTCTATTGATTTAGAAAATTTATATAAAAACGAAATCCCAAATTCGAAAACGTACTTAAAATAATGGGACGAGTATTAATGAAATGGATAGAGCGACTTCGACCTTCATTCCATTTGAAGGGTCTTAGGTGTGCTTCTTTTGTTTTAATAGCAACGGGGGATGGAGAAGAGAGAATTCGGAGTAATGTCGTGTGGTTGGAAGAATAAACTTTTTTTTTCGTTATCGATCACTTAGTAAAAAAACAAAAATGGAAGGGAAACCTTATCAAAAGGTCATTTAACATATTATATAATTACTCAAGTAGAGGTTGGTATAATAAATCCGGGTTGTAAAATTTTTTAAGTCAAATTTATGATAGAACATGAAAAAATAATTAATTTTTTAATGAATCTAGATGGAATTTTTTTTTTTTTTTTTTTAAGAAACTGAACTATTGATTAAAGATGCGGGGCCGGTAAAAGAAAGAATGGTTAGGGATACGAGATATGCATAAAATATTTAAAAATGGCACCAAAGCAAGGGCGGATACAAGGGGGGGGGGGTAAAGGGGGTAATTACCTCCCTGAGATTTGAAAAAAATACTTTTTTTCGAAAAAAACGTATTTTTAATGTAAAATTTTAAAAATTAATACTTCAAAATTTGATTTATATTTATATTCTGGCAAACAAATACAGAATGCGCCTTTAAATTACCGAAATTAAGAAAAAAATGTGTGCTGTGCGACCAATCACTCCAGATTACCCCCCCCCCCCCGAGAAACACCTCTGGATCCGCCACTGCACCAAACTTAGTACTAAGTGAGCGTAAATTATATCCAAAGAATTCACCGTGGTCACTAGTTGAAACATGCTTAAATTTAATTAAGTTCTCATCTAATTACAGATAACTAAATAACACTAGGTTAAGTTTCAAAAGATTTTTATTTTTAGCTTATGCTCATTTCAACGTTAATTCTGTGTCAATGGTTTGTGTCATAACTCTGAAGATGATGTATTAACGTCGAAATGCTCATAAAAATAAAATCTTTGAAAACTTAACCTAGTTTATCTGTAATTAGATGAGAAAATAACATTAAATTTATTTTAGAAAAATAGTTTTTATTATTATTATTTAAATTCATATGCTGATTCAGACGAGATTTATATCAAATTAAATTGACTTTACAGCTTCTTATAATTTTTTGACCGAACATCCGTCTTAGGCGAAGAAGCTGCAAAGTCAATTTAATTTATTATTTAAAATTGGTGCAAGCAGACGACACACACCTCAAACCCAACCGGCCTCTGGGCGTAGCCTAACTTGAAGTTACAACATTTCCTACCTCTAATTTTAACCTCTAAAAAATAATTATTTACAGTCATCTTTACAATGACCCTTATATAAATATTTTTTGGATTTTTAATCTAACACGTAATATAAGTTTAATTAGAGTAGATATATAATAATAATAATAGTGAGGCAGTAGGGGGGGGGGAGCGAGGTTTATTTACCACGCAAGACTCTAATTTGAAAGTCGGAGGGAGGAGTCAAAAATAATTCAAGAGAGCCCGAGTGCACTCCAAAAGTGTATCTAAAGGTACACCCTAGATATATGGAAAAGAATAATATAGGGTGGGTCCCAAGTAGGAATAGGGTGCAGCTGCCGGTCACGCCAGTCACGCGAGTTTTATTTCCGGAATTAGATGACAACTGCCATCAATGGACAAAAAAAAAAGAGACGAGTCGAGTCTGATAGGATCTAGAAAAATTCCTATTGGAGTTAATTGATTAAATAAAATTGAAAAAAAAAAAAAAATATATATATATATATATCTGGGCGAGGACAGGAGAAAGTTTTTAAAATAACAAGAAAAGGCTAATTATGTTAATATCATGTAGTATAATTAAATATTACAAGAATGAAAAGAATTGCCCATCTGCTATTAAATATTCATGTATCAAATTTTCTTTTATTCTATGTACACCATCATTTGATATTTTACCAACCTCTGAACATAACTTTTAAAAATATTTCCTTTAATTTGTCTAAATGACCTCAGAACTAGAGTCTAAAAAGAATTAGTGCTCTGTTTGATTAGCAGATAGCAAGCGATAGTTGAATAATGTATTCATTTGAGAAGTATTGAGAGATCGACGAGGACGATTTCGAAAATGTTTGGGGATGTAGAAAGAAATGTTATACTCGTACATATCCCTCAAAATATTCTGCCTAGTAGTGTAGATCTAAAGGCCTGTTCTATAAGGCTGCCTAAATCTATTAAAAATTCAGATTCAGTAGCGAAATTTAAATCCGGAGTCTGTATTTCGAACTAATTATTGCTTATTGCTTTTGTATTTCCGTCTCTGTAAAAATTTGTACCATCATATTATGACCACCTAACTTCACAAATATATCGGTGACAAAAATAGCTTGTAGCCTGATGCCGACATCCTTTTTAAATAAATAAATAACACCAATAAAGTTATTGTTAGGCACCGGGAAAATGTCTTGCAGCCCAAAAATGCCCCGTGGGTCATGGTGCATGCCTGAAGTGCACGGTGCACTATGGTAACTTAGCTGGGAATGTTCTTTTGTGGGTTACGGGGGTTTTTAAGGCATAATGAACAACTTATAATAAAAAAAAAAAGAATTTGTAAACTCAAATTGCCATCGAGGTCCAAAATACTCTAACTAATAATTTAAAAGTTACTATTTTTAGAGTATTTAATTTAATTGAAATTTCAATGTGAGAAGCTTGTAATACTCCAAATATACTGTAGAAAGATTATTATTTAAATTTTATTTTAGTAGAGATGTATATAATAAATAATTCAGAACGATTGGGAGATGCATTCATAACATCACACTGTAATTATTTATAACGATTCGTTTGGGGAGGAGGGCTATTTATAAAATATACTTTTTGAAATTCAAATATCAAAAAATTCATTTATTAATACTAATAAAGTATAAACTTGGACATTACTCGCGAATTATACTGATAAGCGTTTCCGTCACACCATTTATGTTTTAGACTCACAATGCATGTTTTAGTAAACTAACATAATATATTAAAATAAATTATACAAGAATAATGTTTTTTTTTTTTGTTATTTGAATTATTGAATTCCTCTAGAAGGTAGATTCACGTTAGTCTCTATATAATTAGACAATAGCACTATTTCATGATAATCAATTAAGCGAATTGTAAAATAATCATTGGTCACCGAATTGAACACGCAAACAAGTAAACCCACCGCCCCCTTATAATTTTTTAATCTCGCTTGAATGGTTCTCGATGTTGTCCCTATTTTAGAACAATAAGCCACTTTTTGTTCAGGGTATTAACATTGCGTGTGAAGCAGTAAATAGAAACAGCAATGTATTTGTGTGTGCGGTGGTTTAGAGGTGAAATGGAATGGTGCGGGAGCTGGGGGTGAGGGGGTGAGGGGAGGGGGGAGGTGTCGCAAATTGACCAGAAGCTGATTGATAAGTTTAGAGTGACCTGGCTACTAGTATTAATAAAGTAAATCGTAAATGAAAATATAATAGAGTTGGTGATTTAAAATCTACAATTTGTCAATTCTTGAGGGAGGTCTGGAAAGGCTATAAAAATAAATATATAGTCACATCAAAGGACCATCTGTGGTTTTAATAGGTCCCAGAATGGATCTTTGGGTGTTTATGGTTATATGCTGAAATTGTAAATGAAGGGGAAATCAAGTGAAATATTGGCCAGTGAAAAATTATAGAGAAGAAATGAAATCTGAACAAATACTTTTTTTATGCAAATTACGAAAAGGAAAAACCAAATCAATATTTGATCTATTCAGAATGAATAAAATAATGGAACAGCAATCAAAAATAATAAAATATTTGTCCTAAAGAAAAAGATATTTTGAGTGGCGTTATTTGCCATTTTTTAGAACTGGGGCAAACAACATTCAAAAAATAAATATATATAAATTTATTCGCAAGAAAAATATCAACACCGTTCAATGATTTCTTTTTTTTGAAATGAACCAATCAGATAGAAGGAAAATAAATATTTGTTATCGATAAACGTGGCAACGATGGAAAAGTTCATATTTCGACGGGGTGTGGTCCAAATGGAGGGTGGGGGAGGAGGGGAGGACGAGATCGAGGGAAAGAAATTCCATCAGGTCAGCTCCAAGATTTAATAACGAATCTCTCCCATCTACGCCAAGAAAATATTAAATTAATACATCGAAAATATCAATATCGTGGTGAAAGAAATAAATGTGAAGATATAAAAACATATTTAGGATTGAATTTCTTATGAAAGGCCATTTTGATATATAAGAAAAATAATTTTTTTTAATTAATTGATTTGGAAACGAGAGGCCTGTTTAGAAAATGAGAGATACGAATGATTAGTAGGTATAGGTTTAAAAGTTTTGTCGTAAAATTCATAGTCTATAATTATTTTTAAAAGTAAATGTTTATATAAATAAATTAATAAATGAATAAAAAATAGAGAAATAAAAATTTTGCCATAAGTTTAACAATAACCCAAAACGTAGCAAAAAAGTATTGTTCCTGGAAGTTAGGCCACCAAACTGACCTGCTCACATTTAAATCAATTTTTCTGTCAAATATTAAAAAGACATTAAAGTTCATTAATCAAATACTGTAGTTTAATAAAAACTTGAGAAAAACATGAAAATAAAATACGCTTTTTTGGATTTCGGTTTAAAATACAGAAATACCTTAAAACACCGGATTATTTGAGTTTATTTTTTATTTCCAAAAACGATGTTCAAGTAAGAGGTGTTGTAATAACAAATTTTGAATAAATCAGTTTAACGACTCAAACCAAGTTTCAGTGAGTAAATTATTTAATTAATATTATATGAAACTTATTTTTGGGAATTATCTATGTAATAGTAAAAGTTTTTAATAGTTAAGTATGATATTTTATTAGAATCAGCATATTTTAGTAAAATTAAAAAGGATTAAAATAAAGAATAAGCTTACATTGTAGATATTTATTTAGAAAGAGGGAATCGATTTTGTCCAAAATATACCAATCTCTAAAAAGGGATAAACTTTAAAATGCGGCATTGATTCGTTAAGCCGATTTGGCACTAGAGTGCTCACCGACAGATTGACAGACACATTGAAGGAAACTTTGTAACCAGGGACTCTCACATCGTTGAAATCTGTCAAAAACTTCCAAGTGGAAAATTTTTAGGTCAAATGTTTATTTATTTATCATTCTTATAATAGAATCTAATTGAGAAATTATTTCTGCATAGACGAATCAAATGAAATCTAAAGAGAATAGAATTTACATTCGGTCGCTTGAAAAAATAAAATAAAACAGCTATTTTTGTTGTCTACTCGAGTGACTCGGACCCTGCGTGATCAAGTTGGCTTAATAGGGACTTTGACAGCTTTTAGGGCCCCGCAGGAATGCATGCACACATTAGCAAACAAAACACAAAAGCATTTTCAAATGGATTGGGAATTAATTAAACTTGAAGGGGTGAAGCGGATTGCCCTAAATAGAGAGTAAAAATTCTCATCATTCCTTAACCAACAACTGAAAAAATATTGTTTTAATTAGGCCTAAAACGATTTTTTTCTTACTATGAGTAACTAACATTAAGAATTACTGAAATGAAATTTGGCAAACAATAAATTTGTGTTACTTTGTGAGGCTTCTAAATATTAGTAATTTTATAGAAAGTTTGGGGTTCATGTCAAAAATTCGATGTCAAGATATTGACACGTTTTGAAGATCACTGAATCAAAAAAAAATGCTTCCCGCAAAATGGTCTGTCTCAAGTACGAAAAGAGCTAGGAAGTTGAAATTTAATAATCAAGTTAGGTACTCCTCTGATACAAATCATAAAATTTTGAACTCAAACGCTTAAAGAGTACTAGTACTCTACCAACACAGAACACAACTTTCAATTACCAAAGGTAAGTGTGTGTTGTGCGACCAGTCACACCAGATTTTTTAAATAAAAAAATGAAAAAATTATTATTTATTAAATATTAATTAAATAAAAAAATAATCAACGGAATAGATAGATCCCCGGCAGATTTGATAGTATACAAGCTTTCCGATTGGCTAAAAAAGGCATGATCTTTTAGCAGTAATAGGCATCTCTTTAGCTCCTATTTTATCGTAAAGTCCGAGCAAATTTATACTACGTTAATATGAATTTGAAAAAGTGTAAAAAAAAATTCTCAATTTTAGTGTGTTTTGGAATATAAAATTTACAAATTTATGCGTTCAAATATTTACAACAAAAAAAAACATTTAAAATTACAATTTTCTTTGAAAAATAGAATAAGTATTGAAATTTTACAAACATTGTAACTTATAGTAATTTCGAAAAAAATTTAAAAAAATTTTCTTTTTATCGAAAGCAGTATTTTTTTCTGAATTCTAAAATTACCACACAAATGCACTCTAATTTTCAAAAGGGCTTTTAAAAATTACAATACATTAAATGTACAAATTTTGTAAATAGTTTTTGCAGAGACTTACTAAATTTAGAATGTTTTTATTTATGTAATTTGTTTCCTACACAATTTTTAATTCAACAAAATGTTTTTTACAATATACTTGAAAATAAAAATATAAATCATAATATTTAAATCCCATTAGAAAGATATCCATTATTTGTAATAGAAAAAAAAGGAATGTCAGGTGTTTGAAAATTACTACTGTCAAAGATTTTTTTTTATCCTCTATAATATATATTTATAGTACATATATGTTACACTACATTAACAAAGATAAAAATAAGCTGAAAATGGAAGCTGGTTGATTTCTTATTTGTCAATAATTCACACTGCTGGATGCGCATTTTTTTTTTTTATATTGGATGGCATTTTTCGTTGATATCTCTTGTCTGGGGATTGGGGCTGACGTTGCAGGACAGCTCTCTGCTCGAAAGCGGAGCACCCGGCTGTAACCATGGCAACCAAGCGGGTGGACCCATGCGCTCGGCCAGCTCAAGAATAAGAAGAACCTCTAACGAAATTCAACTAAATCATCAATTAGAAAAAACACAACATCATCAGGGTTAAACTTATTTTTGATTTTATATTGAAACACTTCAACTTGAGTTGAGATAAATATCTAACGAAGTCTTTTAACAACAAGGAAGATGAGCAATTCCTTCCTAAAGTCCTAAGTTGAACCTCATTCGTCCTAAAGCCAATAAAAAAGAAAGGCCTTTCATGCAATGTTTTTTTAAAAGAGGCTCGTTAGGATCCATTTTAGGAGAACAAGCTATAAGATACGAAATCTCATGTTGATAAACAGTAATTCCTTATATAGCATGGATAATTCATTCCACCATGGCTGAATTAAATGAATTTTATTCCTGATAAAGAATTGCAAATTCAGATATAAAATCGTGAATATACAAAAAAAATTTTATTTCATTAAAAAAAAAAAACTCCCGTTAGTAAAATAAATGCCGAAAAAATGGCGAAGACAAATTTTTAAATTCATCACTCCTTTAACGATGTGATTATTCTTTATTAATAAACCGATATGCAAATAAAAATTCGTCTTTATTTAAATCAATACTGTGGAATTCCGATAATTAGTAACCCGATTATTCGTTTCTCCCGCTAATTCGTTCAAACCAGAAAAAATACCGATAACTGGTATAAAAACAATACATTTCAGTGCCCTCACTAATTCGTATTATTTTTATGCTCGAGGTCACTTAAAACGTCTTATAATTCGTATTTGCAATTTAAAAAGCTCTTAAATTCGTACCGTTTTCAATAGGAGGAAGTTAAACTTAATCTTTTTAATGAAAAGAAATGAGGAGAAGAGAGAGGGCATTAATATTTTAATTTTTTAACTCCCGATAATTGGTATTCCTGATAATTCGTACCAAATCATCGGTCCCGTGACGATATGAATTATCGCGATTCTACTGTATTTAAATAAATAATAAGAATGAAACCTAAAGGACTCAGAAGAAAAATAAGTTTTTTTTTTTTTTAAGTCATTTTCGGCATCTGACTCCGTCCCTATTTATTTCTATTGATTGAAATAAATTTTTTCGCCTCGACCTTTGGCACCAGAATCAATCTTTGAGCCATAGATCAACGTCGAATAAAAGAAGATGATCTTTGCATATCTTTAAATTATGAAAATTTTTCTAAACAAAAGTAGATAATTAGTAATTATTTTTATAAAGTTAATAATTAAAGAAATTTCTATTTTGAGTAACTTTGTCATAAGAGTGTGTATACCCAGACAGCCTGGAATCTTACAGTAATATTGCAGGAATCTTACGTACAATATTTAACCTTGCAGGGAATATTGTAGGAACAATGCAGCAACATTGTTGCAATATTCCTATGTCCGCCTCTTTATGAATATTGTGGCAATACTGAATGGAATATTGTGGCAATATTACAAAATGTGCAAGTATTGCAGCAATATTACGCAGTATTGTGAGTATTGCAGCAACTGCGGAATATTCCGGCAATATTGCATGGAATATTAATGAATATTGCGGCAATTTCAGAGATATTGCCTGGAATATTGTGGTAATGTTGCTGGGTAAAAAAAAACTTGTTCATAGAGAGGGATTTGAACACGAGTTTTTTGCATTTTCAACTATTTCCCAATGTCTTGATTCCAATATTCGACTCCTATACTGCCTCGGACGTTTTGCTATATGAAATTTCAACACTTTTTAAGCTACTTAATTCATATGTAGTTCTATTAAATTTTTTTTAAACAAAAAGTCACTTATAAATTGTAAAAAAAATATAATAATTTATAATAATTTATAATATTTAAAATTAATTTTTTTTTTTAATTTTTTAATTTTTTTTTCTTTTTCGGCATCTAAAATTGATTTAGACACCATCCCTCTTTATTTCAAATTATTTGCAGTCAAATCAAATGAAATAAATTTTTCTCCTTGGGACGGAAAAGGGAATCGGAACCCCAGGCTCAAGAAGCTAGTGTCTTCTCTCTGAGCCATGGGTCATCACGGGCATTAATTAATTTAATTAATATGAATATTATAAAGGTGATATGATAATTTTAACCCTATATTCACTGTTCAATGTTGCCACTTCAATATTGCTGCAATATTCACGCTTCAATGACCCTGCAATATTGCTGCAATATTCATACTTCAATGTTGCCATTTGCAACGTTTGTGCTGCAATATTGCTTCAATATTCACTCTTCAATGTTGCCACTGTAATATTTCAGGAATATTGCTGCTATATTTACACTTCAATATTGCCACTGCAATATTACCTGAAATATTCACTATTCAATATTGCAACAGCAATATTGATGCAATATTGCAACAATATTCACACTTCAATATTGCAACGGCAATATTGATGCAA